>VVHJ01004632.1:3835-14344 GCA_015107715.1 Tylochromis polylepis | reverse complement strand
TCTTCTGTGGAACCAGCTTCCAGTTTGGATTCGGGAGACAGACACTATCTCTACTTTTAAGATTAGGCTTAAAACTTTCCTTTTTGCTAAAACATATATTTAGGGCTGGACCAGGTGTCCCTGAATCCTCCCTTAGTTATGCTGCAATAGACGTAGGCTGCCGGGGGATTCCCATGATGCATTGAGTTTTTCTTTTCCAGTCACCTTTCTCACTCACTATGTGTTCACAGACCTCTCTGCATTGAATCATATCTGTTATTAATCTCTGTCTCTCCTCCACAGCATGTCTTTATCCTGTTTCCTTCTCTTACCCCAACCGGTCGCAGCAGATGGCCGCCCCTCCCTGAGCCTGGTTCTGCCGGAGGTTTCTTCCTGTTAAAAGGGAGTTTTTCCTTCCCACTGTCGCCAAAGTGCTTGCTCATAGGGGGTCATATGATTGTTGGGTTTTCTCTGTATCTATTATTGTACGATCTACTGTACAAATATTAAGCGCCTTGAGGCGACTATTGTTGTGATTTGGCGCTATATAAATAAAATTGAATTGAATTGAATTGAATTATTGATGATTTACCTGCTGATAGCAGTGGTAGGGTAGGATGAATCTCAAGTGTCCTCAGTGTATCAGTGAACCTTTTAGATGAACCAAGCCTTTTGGACCCTTAACATCCATGCAAAGTACTTCTGGAACTGCCTCAAAGGACTTGAGGATTCTTTCACTAATTTCAACATGCAGTTCATCATTCATTACATGAAGTTTATAGATTAATGTCAAACCTTTTTCTTTTCCTATTAATGAGTGAACATGCAATTGTCTGAGGTGTCAGAATTTCTTATAGTTTGCATTTTAGGATTCAAATTCTTAAGAGTCTTTCTTTTCTTTTCTTCTTATTATTTTGCAAAAAATAAAGATAATATAAGGCCAGCAAACAGGGGTTATTGCATGGGGATTGGCATAATACATGTTTATACTTCACAATTAATTTTCTATTGTACTTTCAGGCTCAGAATTGGATATGAAGTATTTAGTCATTTCAACGATTTCATATTCACTCATTATTATTATTATTGTTTTTATAATTACAATTAAAAAAAATCTCAAATATGAGATAAAGTATTTCTCATTCTCACTATAAGTCAAAAGCATAGTGGATGACACCTTGTGGCTAGCAACAGAATTATAAATAGTCAATGCATTTTGTTTTTGTGCTTTACTTACCATGTCTCTTGCCATTCACACCAAGCACATTTTTTCTACATCTAAGTACTTGGAACCCATGTATTTTTTAAAAGACCAGGCTTTTCAGACTCCTCAGAATTCCTGAAGTTCCCTTAAAACCTCCTCAAGAATCCCTGTTCATGGAATCCTGTTAAATATTTCCAAAATTTCCCCCAAAGGAACAGAATGCTTCAAGGCCCCTTGAAGAATGAGGCCCTCAACTACAGCTGGTCTCTCCAATACAGCTGACCTTCATTAACACTAAAATTTCAAAGAATTGCACCACACACTAGTTATGAACTAACGAGTTAGTTAGACAATTGTAACATTCGCTACAATTGTCATCCCCAAAATCTCAGAATGCATTGAGAAAAGAGAAAAATCAAAAAGCAATCGGAGGCGTAATAGTGTGGCTATTTGATTTGTCTTAGTCATTATTATGTCTTGCCACCTACAAACAACAGCCAAGAACTGCAGGAACTGTAATCTAATAAGGACTTTTTGTGATTGTGATATTAAAACATTTTGCAGTTTGTTTTGGTGAGGCACAAAAACTTTCCTCTGGGATTTTTTTCACTCCAAGACCCCTCCAAGACCCCTACCAATCATGTAGTCTTTTTTATTTGCCACAAGTCTTTGCCTTTGAGACTTTTGTTTCGATTGATTTGCATCCCATTTACAGCATTTGAAGGACTAAAGATTTTGTTTCAAACTCTAACCAGCTATATGTTTTCCCAAAAACACTTCCCCTACTGAAAGATCCAGAAAGTAAAAAAAGTGAGATCCTTTCACAGTAAGGTCTGAATTTTTGATTGCTTTCAAGTCAGGGCTAAAAGTGAACAGTTATTTTTGGCTGAGTTCACTTCATGCACTACAGGAAGCTAGCATGATCAGGTGCTAGCTTGTTAAGTTGCCAGTCAGCCTAGCAGGGGGTAAAGTTGCAATGAGCTGAGCTATCTAATCTGCTGATGTTTATAGAGCAGAGCAGGGCAATGGTGTGGCACAACCAAGGTCACAAACAAGTGTCAGGAGGCCGAAGTGACCTGATAGCTTAGTGGTTAGAATGCGTTTCACATGGAGAAAATAAAATGACTTCAAGTTGTGAGTCCCCTGTTTGTTATAAGTCATTCCTCTGCCATCTTTCCACTGTAACTATCCACTGATGGGGACAATTGTGGAATTATGTCTTTTTAATGGAATTTCTCTATCCATCCTTTCCCATTGCTCATCCAAGCTTAACCTATAAAGGAAATCCAAATTTAACAACAAAATGTAAATTTTGAAAAATATTTAGCCACAGTTATATTGATAAGTTATACTGATAAATATAGGGATAAAGGTATGCGTTTAAAGAGAGTGTTTTTTTGACATTAAATGGGTGCCAGTCATAATCAGGAACTGCAAATATCCAATCTGAAAAAGAATTACAACATCAAGCAGAAAGCCTGAACGAAAGAGTCAAGGCTGTAGCTGTAGGCTGTAGCCATCACACGTTAACACTCAGTTGTCCAGACACTTTTGGCTGTGTCGCGTATTTTAGCAACTGATAGCTGAAGGGAGCGAAGTGAAGGAATGCAGGGTCTGTTCTAGGAGAAAGAAAAAAAGAGGACCTCTGTTTCAGCCAAGTGAGTTTTTTCAGTTGCAGTCAGAATCCTTCTGTCCAACATTCAGCTCAGCCTACCAACAACAGCTGCAGCCATATTGGATTTGTGTGGGCTCAGTTAAACTTTCCGAAGCTGAAACAGCTCTGTGTTGGTGGTAGCTTGGCGGGAACTGACCGCGGTGCTGACAATCTGCAGCCTGCTCTACTGAATCAATGCAGCGGGAACAACCGCCGGTTGCATGGCCTTCAGAATAAAATGATAAAAAGTGTATAATAGTTGGTAAGCTTTCAGTGGCAAACAAAACATCTGTGTTTCACGATTAATGTTCTTTTATTCTGTTTATAAAGTTTTAATTATGTTTTTCTTAGGTAGAGTGTACATGGGTTCCTACTCAATGTCAGCTGGGAGAGGCTCCAGCAAACCCATGAGATTTTTTTTTTTATTGTTTTTTTTCATTTTCGGGTTTTCATGCAGAGCAAAGGTTTGGGGTTCTGATGTATTAAAACATTATTCATATTATTTATCTACATATTTGCAAATATTTTAAGTTTACTCTGTTTAATTATTCCTTTCCATTTTACTTAAAAAGCAACATGTTTTATCATAGTTTTAATTTTGACATAATCATAATATATTTCCTATTGTACTTTTTACTGTGCCTAGGGTATATCTTTATGCTGGAGTTTAAAAAAAAAATAAAAAAATAAAAAATAAAAATCTGGGAGCGGGGGGAATCTGTTTCTTTTATTTTGAAGAAACCCGGCGGACGTTGGTGTGTTTATTTTATCTTGGTTGCCGGTGTAAGCTTTGCCAAAGCTGCTAAGTGTGAAGGAGACGGCTCTTGTCAAATCAGTGCCAGCGGGGTGAGAGAAAGACGCTACCTGCTGAGTTTCTTCACTCACATGAATGCAGCACAGGTTTTGCGGTAGCCATTTTCATTCCAGTAGTTAAACGCAGAAGGCCCAGGTGAAACACAACACAGGGCTATTTCCTCGCCAAGTTAACCATCGGTTTACTACAACAGTTCAAACAAACGATGATGACATACACCTGTCTAACGCAGACATGAATTATTAATATTAATTAGTTCGAAAGCTAAAGTGAATAGTGAACGTTTGTAACGGTCAAGTTTAGCTCCCGAATTTGACTTTAATGATGCGTTCAAGGACGCGTTGTCAGCTCCGTCCCCAAGGTGGAAACCCTAATATTCTATGCTGTGCTGATGCTGATTTCCACTCACCCGCGATGAAACGGTCCGCATCACCAGATACATGGAAGTCAGCAGTGTTAACATGGTGCCGCTGGTGTTTAGTTGTCTTCTACTAAAAACAAACGTCCTCTGAAGCAGAAATGGCGTCTCAGTCCAACACGATAACGAGAGAAAGACACAGAGAGAGGGAAACACCGATAGACACCCTCAGAAAGAGAATAAGGCAAGCGAGACCGACTGGATACCACCGCGTCACCAAAAGCGACTGTACCCACGGTGCAGTCACTTTCACGGCTTCTTGTTTCTCGTATGCCCGACGCACACCTCCACTCTCTACCTATACACACACATCAACACACAAACACACACGATTGCTGCAGTCAGTCTAGTCCCTTAATGAGATTTTGAAGACGCAAATAGCCTCTGACCAAACCGCCAAACCTTTTCCTCTGCAACCATAGGTGTAAATTAATCGTAATAATGGACGTAATATAGTAGTGCTTTTCTTAGAAGAATATTTATGTAGAAGTAGGTGACGTCACTGCAGGGGAACGGGATATCATGGCTGCTCCAACCCAAAATTTATGGTTTTCAGGTCACATGAGGACTGCCGCAGAATCAGCGTTGTCTTGTAAGGAAAGCAAGGAGCAGTAATAATGCAGGTATTGATACAGAGATGTGCAAAGACATTCAGACATGACTCGATTCAAAGACAGAAAAACTCAGGATGTTCAAATAAACTGGTTTGAGGTTAGGGGAGTTCGGGTACAATAAAGTTGGACACAATTATATTTGATCATGTAATAATTAACCAGTTGTTTTCTTGATTAATTGATTTAACTACTGTTTTGATGATAAATGTTCAACTGGGAAGCTGGAACCTGAAGTATATTTACATTTTAAGGAGACTAAAGTGAATTAAACGTTTGGACACACCTTCTCATTTAATGGATTTTCTACATTGTAGATACATACTGAAGACATCAAATATATGAAGCAAGATATATGGAATTATGTAGCAAAGAAAAAAAATGATAAATAGCTACTAAATATGTCTTATATTTTAAATTTCTGAAAGTAGCCACCATTTGCTTTGTTGACAACGCTGCAAACCCTTGGCCGTCTCTCAATGAGCTTCATGATGTAATCACCTGAAATGGTTTTCACTTCACAGCTGTGCCTTGTCAGGGTTCATTTGTGGAAATTCATGCCTTCTTAATGGGGTTGGGACCATCAATTGTGCAGAAGTCATGTTGGTACACAGCTGACAGCCCTATTTGACAACTGTTAGAATTCATATTATGGTAAGAACCAATCAGCTAAGTAAAGAGAAACAACAGTCCATCATTACTTTAACAACCAAAAGTCAGTGAGTCTGGGAAACTGCTAAAACTTTGAATGTGTCCCCAAGTGCAGCTGCAAAAATCATCCAGTGCTATGGCGAAAGTGGCTCACATGAGGACCGCCACAGGAAAGAGTGTTAAATCTATGTCAGTTTTTGAGAGCAAGGCTCCATTGTGCAAATTAGCATATTTATACAGTGTAGCAGTAGTGTTTCATGTCCACTTTAAACTCACTTTAAAAAGCTAAAGTGTTCACAATGAAAGACAGAGAGTTGCAGTAAGTTGCAATAATTAAATATATTGATGACAGTAGCTGTGTGTGTTGACATTGCTCACAATGTGGACTGATCCATGGATGTGGTTTATTTTGTCATTGCTGGCCAGCATAATTGAAAAGGAGGACATTTACATGCTGGCAGGTTTCTGAATGGGGGACCTGTACCCATCAGTAATTAGTAATAAATTAGTAATTAGTAATAAAGATTTTGAACAGTTTTTTTTTTGCCAAGTTCCCTCTTATGCATAGATGCAGCACTGATTCATTCTGTGAGTCATATGCCTTTTGTATTATTGTATGATTCTTAAGTCAGAATGAAGTTGTTTAACAAACTTTCCCATGAAAATATGTGGAGACTGACTAACAATAACTGAAAAAGTTGAGTCTTGCACAGCACTGTGTGTATTATCATTCTCTCTTTAAATGCTTTAAATTTAGGGAAGGGAAACAGAAGAAGAACGGTAGACACAAAGTAACACCTAAAAGCTATATAATACTTTTAAAATTATTGTAAATGTCTTTGTGTAAAAGTTTCATATTGTTGCACCTGCTGACTCCTGTCAGCAGAGGTCACTATATGCATACAGGAGCTAAATGGTGGCTTCTCTTTTGCGGTTAGAGGGGTCGCGTTTCGAGAATATTTGGAGTAGAAAATAGTTAAGCACACATGACATACTGTCAAAAATATGCATAAAGAAATTAAAGAATGTTATTTCAAATAGATAATAGTAATGTAAATTATTTTGTGGGTCTAAATGCTATATATTAATATTAATTAAGTCTCTCCAACTGCTCCATGGAACATGACATGGCTTTTATTATTATTATTATTGTTATTATTTTGCAAAGTGCTGGTCTTATGAATTAATCTTATGGTCTATGAATTCTGTCTGGCACAGTGGTTAGCCCTACAGCCTCACAGCAAGAAAGTCCTGGGTTTGAATCTACCATCTGGCTTCTGTGTAGAGTTTGCATGATCTGTCTGTGTCTGTGTGTGATCTCTCTGGGTTCCTCCCACAGTCCAAAGACATGCAGTTAGTGGGGTTTGGTTAATTAGCGATTCTAAATTGCCCATAGGCGTGTAAGGTTGTCTGTCTGTCTATGTTAGCACTGGGACATGCTGGTCCCCTGCCTCTTGCCCTATGACAACTAAAGCATTTGCTTTAGCAATATATAAACCTTTTTGCAAATAAAAAAAAAGAACAATACTGGTGATGACAAATACTCACATAGTTGTGACCTTCACTGACCTGGCAGCCCGTCCCTGCTTGAATCTTGCGATAACCCATTGTGAGGTGAATTCTTCTTTCATACTGATATCAGTAGCACAGACAGTCATGATTAGGCACTCTTAAGTTATTTGCACAGCATGTCCAAACCTGGCAAATAACAACCAGCCAGCTAGCCAATCAGTCAGTCAGTCATAGCACACACAATCTGAGTATGAAGTAATATGGAGAGAGAAATCCTTACACTGGGGCTCTTAAACAGACAGTTTATGTGGTTTTAACATCACGTATAGACAGGGGTTAAAGTTAGATTTGGCAGATGGGGGAACTCTAAGATCAGGTGTAGCGGTGCAGGACGGGGAAAAGAATTATTTATAAATAAGTCAGTACAATTTGTTTTGTGAGCTCCAGTAGATTTTTCTTGTGTACAGAATGTGGTTAGCTGACATATGCTGCTGTTCCCATATTATCTTTCCAAACCCTGAACACTATAAAGTTAGAATACAATGTATAGTTGAGTGAATCTAATCAACATCATCACCTTAAATATAAAACGATTTCTGGTACTCGTGATGTAACCTAGTAACAGTACCTTAGATATAACCAATCCAACATATTGCATCATTGTAAATTTGATCACAGTAGTACAGACTAACTAATTTAGCCTGCCCTTAAACTGCCTGTATCATGGCAAAATGTGTTATAGAATAACACAAAATTATCATACATCAGTTTTTTCCCCAAGATATTAAAAAAAATAAATCAGCAAAACATTGTGGTTAGATCTAATCCTGTATTTAAATACTATAAAACGAATGAGGACATTACATATAAGAGTTAAATTTCTGAGCAATGCTGTCTATCAGTGCGGCACATTAATGTTTTTCTTTTTGTTTTCATTTTTTTTGTTCTCCCTGGGAAATACAGCAACTACACATTTAACTCATAGACAACAAATTGTGCAAAATCAGTTTGTGTGCTTGCGGATATTTGTTCCACTGTTTGAAAAGTTGAAATTAACTGGCACTTAAAACTGGTACGTGTCTTCTGTACCTAGCTGGACCACAATTTTGCATCTGCACCATGAATGCATCACAGGCATGAGAAGGAAAATCAATGAGTTGAAGGTGTGAGCCATGGGATGTTATTTTTTTCTTATTATTGAGGAAGTATCTCAGTGCTGTCAATGGAACAGCATCAGCGTGCAGAGCACAAAATGAGCTCATTCAGTTGTACTATGCATTAACCTGCCTATCATATTTAAATAGTCATTAACTGAAGGTGCTGGAAGGCCATTCTGGATCACCCCAGGCCACTTTAATCCCTCCGTATACAAAATTGTTTCAAATGAAGACGTGAAGTCAGTGGGATATAACAGAAGTACCAGGACAAGGAAAAGTTACAGGAGCCGACATGCACAACTGGATGCCTTCCTCCACACAATTATTTAGTATAACCTTAGTTTATGTAAAAGTAAAGTGAAGCTAAAGCACAATACTGGCGGATGCCAGCATATCCCACCTCATGGTGTGACTGATACCCTTATGCACACTGAATTGGTGAATCTAACATAGGGCACATTTATGTCGGCCTACTGTCTGCTTTGCAACCCTACTTCATCCTCACTTCTCATTTAAGAGTTGATTCTGCTCTATTTTTTATTAAACCGTTGCAGTCACTGTTTTAATTATGAAAATGTTCATGTTATCCAGTTGAAGACATCATTTACAAAGCTTAATTCGGGAACAATGAGGTTGACATTGTGACATTGTATTGCACATACTGGAACATGTCCAACATCTGGCCTAAAGCTTCATATTCTAGATTATACTATAAGTCATGTCTTCATTGTTGTTTAGTTAATTAAAGTCATAAGATAAATGTGAAAAACTGTCTACTCAGGGCCCTTGGTATACCAAGTGCTTCACTGGACTGAGGTTTTGGCCTAATATTCATTGGCCATTGAGCTAGTTTCATCACATACCTAGCAACCCTGATCAAAGTGAAATTTAGTTCAGATCCTGGGCTATTGCATTGTATTGTCTTACTTGTGCACCTATTACAAGTGTGCTTCACAATAAAAATGTTTGTAATTGAGATTTTAATAATAACTCTTTTCAAACTATTTCTGTTTTCTGCTACCTGTGGACAAATGTTCTGCTTTGTTTACTAGCTTGTCTCTGTGTGATTAGATGCTGACCATGGATTCTACAGAAGCTTTTTTTCTCCCACTCTTTCTAAGCGGTACAGGTGACAGTTGATACATAAATTTCAGTGCTGCCCCATTTCTGTTTGAGTCTGCTGGGCTCTTTCTAGTGACCTTTGTGTCATTTTGAACACAGTTTTAGTGTCAACTAAAATATTATAGTTATGTCATAGTCTTTTTCGTCTTCTGAGTGGTTAATACATTCATATACACCAGGGCTCATCATTTAGTTTCAAAGAGCACAGAAACGGGTCGTCTGTAATAATGATATTGGCAGTGGATCCTTTTTGGCCTTTGGATTTTGTGGTTCGATCTTGGTACACTGGACTTTTTAAAATTCAGCTGCAGATGCCCAGTCAGGTTAGCAACTGATGTTATGGTGCAGCAGGGCACACTATTCTGCAATGGGAGGTAGCTGCTGTTGGGGGGTGTTTGATCTGCAACAATTTTCAAGTGGGTATAACGTGCCAAAGTAAAAAAGATCCTAAAGTCACTAGAGGAATCAAGTAATGAGATGATAAATATAATAACTTCAACTGTCATTATTTTTAACAGTAGTAAAGTAGTAGTAGTACACTTCTGCGTACAGTACATTTGTGAGGAACTATGGATTTTTTTTTCTTCTCATTTTGAAGCTTCTGGAGCTTGAGTTGGTGGGGCCCAACATTTTTTTCTGGAAGCTTAGATTTTGCTGAGCATTCATCATTCTTTATATCAGACTCCCCTTGATATACACTCTTTATGTAGAATAAACACTTCTAGTACCAATGATCAGTGTTTTTTCTGGGAGGTTAAAACTGCTTTTAAATGCTCTTTTCTGTTGATTACTGAGCTACTGCAGCTCAAAACTACATCCAATACCAGCTCTTACTCTAAAGTCTAAGACACCACATGCTTAAGACTTAAAATTTATTGCAGTGCTGGATTCCACCAACTGAGGTTCAACCAAATACATTTTTACTTCTTTTAAGACACCTGTATCTATAAGAAAATCTTTTTAGAAACAAATACACACACACACACACGCACGCACACGCAGACACACACACACACACACACACACACACACACACACACACACACACACACACACACACACACACAAATGCAAATCAGGAAGCACAAAAAGTCTAGTGTGTGTTTTGCATGTGAGGGCTCGTCACATGAAACATCAACTGCCTGTTAGAAATATTTATCATCAGCTGGTATTAATCAGCAACATTTTTTCTACTACAACCACCTCTTCAGGTTTGACAGCTGAAGCATAAACAAAGTGCTGTGGTGTGGAGCTGACATGTCATGTTAGTTGCTTGATGGCAACAGAGGCATGGCCGAGCCTGTTTGCCACATCTCTCATTACTTTGTATTGTGTGTACTCCCTGCCCTCCGTTTTAGCTGTCAGTCTGTGACATATGCCTGAGGAA
>VVHJ01004623.1:5889-16331 GCA_015107715.1 Tylochromis polylepis | reverse complement strand
AAAAAAAAAAGGAAATCAGGAAGGGGGCAAAAACATTTTTACATCTCTGTACCTGATGTATTCCAACAAAGATGGTATTATCCATTATGTTTATTGTTCACTGCTTTCAAAGGGAAAAAAAAAAAAATCAGAATAGCTTTGTGATTTGTTACCCTTTGCAACTCCAGAACCCTCCTGAAGTTACATCACAAGGTTTTCTGGTCTGGAGTGTTGAGAACATGACTGACTGGACCATCAAGCCTGTGTGTTTTGCCCTAGCTGAACATGGAGGAAAGTGTGACAGTAATCTCACCCTAATAGTCTACAGTAAGTCAACAGCATTATCCTTCTGACATGCATGAAGCATTTTACATGGCTGATCCGCCAACCTCTCTCCACAGAGCCTCCAGATAGAGTCTCCATCACATTTCTAAATCACAGTGAGTCACTGTTTGAGGGTGATCGGTATACTCTGCAGTGCAACGTTGAAAAGGTTGCGCCTGCCAAAAACGTCATCGTGATCTTCTACAGAGGGCAGAAAATTCTGAATCAGATGTACTCCAGTATGTCCAGTGAGAAGAAACCAGTGACTGAGAACTTCACTCTGGACATTGTATCCAGTAAAGAAGACAATGAAACTCAGTACTGGTGTGAAGCCAAACTTGAGCTGGGACCTGAAGGACCACAGCACCTTCCAGCGGTGGCATCACAAAAACTCTGCAAGTGAAACCAGTGATCTGGAATTTATGTGTGGATTTTGTTTTTCACTTTCACCTTTAGTTCTTTTTCCCCTCTCCACATCTTTAGGATCCCTCTTTACTTTTTCTGTAAGCTACATCATGCAAACTATTTGCTTCAAACACTGCAGCATCCATTTAAAACATTTTGAATTAACCAATTGCGTTTCCTCCCGTTCTGCCACTTGGAGCTTTCTCAGCATCACTGAACTACTACTTACACAGGCTACTTTTAATTTGCATATTGCTATCAAAGCTTAAAACAGCGTGACAGCTCCTTACGTGTAACCTGCTCTGCTCAGTGTGCTAGATGAAACATTATGGTAAAATAAGAGCAGCATTTCCAAAATTGCTTTTTACATGAGAGTGACAACCATGTAGCAAATACAGTAAAGAATGTATCAGCACATTTCAGGTGTGGATAATCCTAATATTTATTTACTTATCGACTGTGGGAAATGACCACCAGAGCGTCTGCTGCAGTCAGAATATATGCACTGTTCATAACATTTGGCTGAAGACTTTCTGCTCTACGCACCAGTTTATTGATCCAAAGGCACTTTTACAGAGGCAATATAAAGCCGCCATGTGTAATACTTCTTTTTGCAGTTTCTCAAGAATCACACATTCAAACTACTTCAAATGATGCTGCACTCTGTTCTCCAGCAGTATACCTGTCAACTGTAAAGTGTTATGTAGAACTGCTTAGCACACATTCCTTTACTAGAAAAGTGAAGAAACTGAGCTTCCTTTGTTAGATAAAATGTATTAGGTCTTTTCTTCCACTTATTTTTTTCCCCCCTTCTCGTTTCAGTTGCACCACAGCTCAGCTGTCCTGTAAAACTAACGGTGACAGAGGGCGAGAGACTCACATGTGAGGTGACAGGAAACCCTCAGCCATCAGTGACCTGGTTCAAAAACGGGCAGATAGTTGCCCCACCCTCTCATTTAAATAAAAAGGATGCTGGAACTTACACAATCCAAGCTAAAGGATTATTTTCAAAAAACTTTACAGTGGAAGTGAAAATCCTTGCTGCCAGAGGTAGGTTTGTCTGCATTACTACTGAATACAATTAATGCTCCCTGTTAACATTTCCACTTTCCTTATTCCAAATCATCCTTCCTGGAGTTTGAGAAATGCTTTGTTCTGATATACAATTAGGATTCCCCTCATGAACTTATATAAACTGAAAGTTTAGAGTCATCTTGTACTGAAAATGGTTTCTTATGCTTTCCAGGAACTGCAAACAGCTGTTGTGGACATTTCTTGCTGCTTGTTGTTCTTCTTCTTACCCAGATGATAACTCTGCTGTAAAACCCTAAAAGTTCCTCTTTCCATATTTGGATAAAAGTGCTCCTGCTGTAGAAAACGCAGGGAAATGCTCATTGCTGTGTCACTCCTTGTGCCCTCATGGCTCAGCTTGGAATCTGAATGTCTTTATGTGCATTTCAAACACAGTGGAGTCTCACTAAAAGCAGATGATGCTCTCTAGTTTTTTTGTTTTGGGTTTGTTTGTTTTTTTAATCATTTTGTTGCTGAACTTCTGTCCAGGTACATGTTCTTATGTAACTAAACTGTCTATGTAATCAGCCCAAAAGGGAAAGTTCACATCTTCCAGCTTCTCTAGAAATAAATTCACATTTTAATCCTTAGCAGTATAATTTAGTTAAAAACAATTTACTTTTAAAGAGCTTAAACTGGAAATGAGGTGAGACAGTCCAGAAAAGGTATCCAGAAAGATATCTGGTTGTCTTATTTTCTTTTGAACATCAAGATGGCGTTTCATTACCATGTGACATCTGAAGAAATGCTCAGTTACGCCCCATCCTGCTATGTTAAGAATCCAAGAGTTTTTGAAAGGATTCTCTTTGGATTTGGAACAATGGATCAATGTGTTGATGTGGGGGGTGGGATGGGGCAAAAAAAATAATAAAAAAAAAAAGGGCATAATGTATGTGGCAACTCACTGTCCAAGTGTCCTGCTCCACCCTCTTTGGAAACTGTCTGGGTCAGCTGTAAAAGAAACGGCTGCACCCAAATGGTACAAGAGGCTGTCTAACAGCCTGCTCTTTAGGTGGGTAACTTTAGAGTTTCTCATGGTCCTTTGGGCTGGTTGAGATATTTTATTTTTTACATCCTTATTCACCACTCCTGCATTACTCCTTGCAATACTTTCACTGCGCAATAAATTTCAGCTTAAATAAGCCAACTGGGCAGTTGAACCTTTTGTTGTTTTGAGTCATTTGTTACTAGCCTCAGTCAAGTTGGACACGTGAATCACTACTAAAACCTTCAGTTGCTGTACAAAATGTAAGACAATAAAGCACCAAATAAACACCTATGATATGCTCTTTATTATGTATTAAATGAAAGTATATGGTTTATTAAGACACTAAACTGTTGATTTTAGTATAAGAACTACTCCATTAGAATCTCATCATGTGCCCAGCTCATCTTCAAGGACTCTGCTCCATCTAAAAAGAAAAACATTTTATTTATTTTTTTTTTTTTTATCTACTTGACAAAATGTTGATTATAAAGCTTTTATTTTGACACTGAAACTTATTGGAATACATAAAGCATCTTGCAGCAATTGATGTGTTGCGTTTGATAAAAATGTAGACTACTAAACCATGATGTCACACACTGGTTTGGTCCCACAGTGAAGTCACACCGAGTGTTTTTGCTGTCATCTTTGTTTTGAAACCAGAAGTGATGACTGAGCAGTGAATCTTACTGTGAAGCTGCACACTCACTGGCTAACAACTTGTGATTTTCATGTCATTAGCTGACTGACACATCCTGGATAATCCTCACTCTTAGAAGACAAAAATGCAGGTTTCAGGATTTTGGAGCCAATTTTGAACCTTGGAGCTACAGCCATCTTTCATTTTGTCTAAATGTGAGATTAGATTTGTGTAATTTTAAATTACGTTTGTTTCTAGTGCAAAAATGTGCCTTTTATTGTTGATTTTTGTCAGCTCGAGCATTTCTGATTATTTTAGTTCAGTTCTACAAAACTGCAATCCAATTTATTCCCTAAATCAGTGGAGTGTCCCCTTTTATTCTTAAAAAAAACAAACGAAAAACAAAAACCCCACATCACTGATATTGCATATGTTACTGAACATGGGCAGCACTACTCTGTAAATTTAGAGTCGTTGTAATGTTAGAACAAAAATAAAATATACAACTTACTGCATGTCTTTGTTGAAGGTTGTCATTTTGTAGCATCAGCATCTTCAGAGACACTCTGCACCTGAACAGCATCTGCATGTCTGGTGCCTCCACCCTGAAGCATCTGAGGCAAAATGTCACCACATGTACTGCATGCTGGGAAACCAACTGGGCTGGACTGAGGAGGAGGAGGGGGTAGGGGAGGACTCTGTGTCTCCACAAAGCTCCAGTGCTGAACAAAACGCTTGGTTTTTGCAGCTTCTGCTAGGAGCTTCTGGAGCACTGGGAGGTGTTGCTCCTGAGCCTGGGCTTGTTCAGCAAGGAGATCCAAGAGGGAATGAGCGGGAGTGGGTGTCTCATCCACTTCAGATTTGTCCGACTCTGCATTTGAGGTGGCTCTGACATCCAGTTCCACTTTTTTGACCTTACCCTTTTTCAGGGCAGCACCCTCGTGCACAACAGAACTGAGGATATCGGAGCCTTCAGTGAAGACAGAACCTGTTCCTCGTGACACTTCTGTCAGCGGTGGATTCCCCTGATCGTCATCACAGCCGTCTGAGAATGTACATGACTGCTTCGTCTCACACTTGGCCCTCTTTATTCTAAACATGTGAAACCATGCTTGCATTATGGATAAATAATTTTAAACATTTTATGTAGAAATTCATACAAGTAACACCACTTAATTCCACCCATCACTGCACTCACAGTAACGGAGAGAGATCTAACAATTTCCTGCTCTCCTTCATCAGAACCCTGAGAGAGAAAAAAGACATTTAAGTGGTAACACATGTATAGTTAAAAGTATGAAAATTAAGTTTCATGCCTGAAACTGCACCATTATCCTTTACCTAGACTGCATCCACCCTTTTGGCCAAAGCGGTTTGACCTCATTGTCAAGAAAGATCTTGAGATGCTCTTCAACCTCCTGTTCCTCCTTCCTTTCCTTTTTATAATTGTCCACTTTTGCTTTCAACACTTGGCCCAAGCACTTTCTAAATGACAGAACAGGTCACAGTGTCAGTTTTCATGGACTAAAGCATGGTTGTTTTAAAAGATCTTACTGAAATAAAACATGTTAACACCTTATTGATCTTTACAGCTTACCTGATCTCCTCATTCCATTTGAACACTTTCTTAGGACCTCCTTTTCTCCCAGCTTTCTCCTCATCATTGTCCTCTGTTGCCCTTTAGATAATAAGAAAATGCCATTGTCACAAAGGGCTAGGGATGGTTCCCAGCAGTTCAATTCTCTTTGCAAGCACCTGCGCATATATACATATATATATATATATATAATCTCTGTTCATGTTTCTAAAGCAGAACTGTGGCAATCACTTTAAAGTGTCTTTGTTTTTCCATACCTAAAATACTAAGATCGTGTGTGTCCTCACTAGGACAGGGATTCGTGCTGGCGTGTGGGACTGTAGCCTATAGGTTTATACTGTTAAAAGGTGATAATGAGGTGATGCATTTCATGTCATTTTACAGAGAAGTAATGTATTGACTAACAGTGAATAATTACTCCCAGGAGGAAGTGATTGACTGCATTACTTTTTAAAAAAGTGCGTGTGTGCGCACGCAACTACTTTTTTGAGCAATGACTCCAACACTGATCACAAAGAGGGGAAATGCCTTGAACGTGCATAAACATTTTACCAGACAGCATTCAATTAATTTGCATGAATGTAAGGTCTTTGATAAATAATTGATCAATAATTTTTAATCAATTCACATCCCTGCTGAGGGCAAACCAAACTTTAAGTACATGCTGTAGAGTAATGTTCATGCAGCGCCTGTCTTTTTGAAGTTGTACAACTTGGTTGTATCAGCCATCAGCCTTTGACAGCAGAGGCGCAACAAGTTCAAAGTTAAAGAAAAGGTTGTAACATTTAAATACAGGCACAACTGTGGCAAAGAATGGGAGATGAGACAAGGTGGCAAGTAGGAAAGGAGATTTTATTTTATGAAATAAATTAGACACTAGTATCTGTATAGTCTCACCCCCATTTTCCAAGAAGAAATGAACTTACTTTGAAGTCTTGACTTGTTCATATGCCTGACAGTCTTCAATGAAACATGAAATCTGCTCAGGCATAGCTCTTCCAATGGCATCCTTAAGTTTCTGCATGGGATCTTCCACCCCAGGGGGCTCCCCCTTATCAAGAGCACATATAAGAAGCAGGTCACACACACACCCGTTTTACAACTCACTCTGTAATAGAAATGCAGCTGAACACATGAGCACACTCACCGCTTGTGTGATTAGCAGTTTCTTTACACGTTTGAGAAGTGTCTCTCTGCTACAGGGCAGGAAAGATGACAGGTGTGTGTACACCTTGGAGCGCAGTGAGCCACTCCGCTCCCGACACTGTAACTCAATGCTGTGCCGAAACATGCATTTAAACACCATACTCAATACCTCAGGTAGAACAGGTACAGATTTAGAGGGTTAGTGAGTTATGTACCGCTTTGTCTACCTTTGAGCACGCAGCCATAAAAGCGGCTCTGTGATGCTGCACCTACATAGCTACCATCTTTTTTATGCCATGCTAATCTTTGTGTTCACCATATTAGTAAACAGACTACAATTTGCTAAGGAGATTATACGAAATCTTAGTTTTGCTGAGACTTGGTCATGAGTACAGGTATAACAAGATTTTTGACCAGATAATCACGTGTAGCAAATTTAAGGCCAACCTCAAGGTTCGCGGGTATACAGATCAATACTTGAAGCAGGCACCGTCCAACTTTATCTTACACAAGCATGCAAGTTCCACAAAACATGATCACTTAATATAAATAAATAACGCTTCACTAGCAGTTTCTGAAAGAATGAGTCATTGATTATATATGAATTTCTCATTCAGCCTGGCCTTATATTAACACACCATTTCCATGACAAGGGCTTTATTCCTCATTTGTTTTGGTTTTTAAAAAAAAAATAAATTTTGCCCTTAAATTCAGCATCATTATTTAAAAAATAAAATAAAATAAAAAAAATAGCAGTTTGTATACTGTGCATGTCTGTGCTGAAGGTCTTTTGCTTAAACTTTTAAAGAGAAAAATCTTCTGTTCACTGTGAATGCGTTTTACATTGAAATATGTTCACATGGGAAAACTCACTCTAGCAGGATTGAATTGATATCTGGATTGAAGAACTTGAGTTTTGACTCTCCCTCTGATGTCTTGGCAGCCTTAAAAAAAAGAAAAAAAAAAGGAAACAACACAAAAAAAAACCCAGTGTAAACATTGTTCATTAAACTGCAGTCAGTTTGTCATCATATACAGTACACAGTGTACACAGGCATTTTCCCTTCAGCATAAATACATAAATCTCACCGCTGTGAGTTTTCTAATGCTGTCTTTCAGTGCTGGGGGAAGTCCCTCTGGCAGCGGGGCGCTCTGTGACATAGAACTGGAGTCTGACACAAACTGGATTTGCTCCGGTTCAAATTTCTGCTGAAAATTCGTCTTTGAAGTTTGGGTTTTGGGATCAGAAAAGGCGTCGAGCTGCACAGGATCATCCGTTTTGCTTTGGATCACCTGCATCTCTAACGCTGGCTGAGGAAGTGATTTAGGCGACGAGATCTCTTCACTGACTTCTAACAAAGAGTCCAGATCAATATCAAAATCTACTGTGCTGGCTGCTTGGATAAGAGCGTGGTCATTGGTTGAGCCAATTAAACTGAGAAGAGGGTCAGTCAGCCCCATGCCTCCACCCCCACCTGCATCTGCAGGGAACAGAGGGGTTGCCGTTGCACCCAAATTTGCAGCTGCCTTGTCCCTCGCTTTCTTTTGTCGCTCCCTCTCCTTTTCCTTTTGAAACTTTTTCAGCATGCTGGTGACACTCAAAGTCCTAACAGCCTTTTTCTTCTTTTTGATCTTCATCTCATCAGTCTGCCCAATTTCAGACATAGAGCTACAAAACAAGCACATTACAAGGGAATCATTTAGAGCTGTTAAGTCAGCTTTATAGCGTCAGTATCCAACTTTGGTCAGCCTCACCTTAACTTATGATCCATGCTGCTTTTTATCTCTCCATCTGCTCTGCACTGCTTCTTCTTTGGCTTCTCCTGACCATCATTGAGTTTACATTTCTGAGAAATTGTTCAAAGGTGTGTTAGACAACTCAGAAACTTTATAAAGAACCAAAATGTTGGTGCAAAAAAACAAAAAAAAAGAAGTTTGGGTGCAAGGACCATCAAAAATGTCCTTTTAAAATTTATTCAGCAGATATGCCAAAATATCCAGTCATGTACTATAACTGCTTACTTGTGTCATCTCAAGCGTTCGCTCTTCTGCTGCGAGGTCGTCGCCTTCGGTGTCAGAGGCCTGGCGGAACTGCAGCACGCCCGAATTCACATAGAATCCACCAAATTTGGTGGTGATGGAGCATGGCACAAACTCGTCGTACTAAAAGGCAGTAAGTAATATTTTGCTTAAAATAAAAGTTATCAAATACAACAAAAAAAAACATTAAAAGAAACCAACTGTTGAGGGACTGTATAACCACAAGCAGTACACATGATGGCTGTTGGTTCACGTACAGCAGTGAGCTAATGCTTAAGCAGAAAGAACATTTATTCGGTGGTGAGTGAGGTCAGTGTCACAGTCTTTTTGTGCAGCACAGCAGGTAACGACGAGTTTATACCAGCTGTGAGAAATTTCAAAAGGTGTCCCAACACCGACTCACAGCCTCAGAGTTGTCAATGAAAGAATCCTCTTCATAACCGTATCCAATGTCGATCAAGTCCTGGATGCGGTCCTTTTTTTTCTTAGGTTTGGCACCCTGTATTGAGAGGAAGCGTGACATTACTGTACCATTTACAAATGTTTATCATAATGATCGCCATCTTTTGTTCACACAGCAATTTAATCTTATAGGTTAATAAAGTAATCCGTTAAAAAAAAAAAAGTGGTTAGGGGCCGCTTTAGGAGAAGAATCTTTAGGAGGCACAACCTGTGTCACCACAAGTGAACATAATTTATTCAGCCTTAATGTATGAATGCTCCCTTTATCACAATGTATCCTTACCTGCAGTTTCATGACAGTATACATGACCAAGCAGTCATTTGTCAAACGTCTATTTAAACAACTTGCGCTCACAAGAGTTTCAGAAAGCTTCATCAAAAGCGATTTTTAGTAAATGCACCTATGGCATCAACTTGAAAATCTTATGTCGCCTCATTCTCAATATATTGTGTCCAGGCTGCCCGCTGGGCCACCCAGCCAAAGGCAACTACCCATCAACCCTTACAAAAAACCCCACAAAAAAACAAACAAAATCTGTTTACAACTTGACAAGAGTAAAAAGCTACTCACATATTTTTCTTCCAGCTTTCTTGCAGTGGCAGCGACTTCCTCGTTCTCCCCCTTTTGTTCCTCCTCTAGTCTGCTCAGTGGTCCTTCAACTTTTGACTGACTTATCTGAAACCCATTAAATGCCATCTCAGCCGTTGTTTTACAGGAGACTGAACACATGTCTGGCTCCACTGCAACCACCTTGTTTATTAGTTTTTCAACAAATCAAGTCATTCAGAATAGCAATTTGCTCCCACCGTGTGTGTTACTAAAGCTGATCTTTGTCCCACTTGCACTATTATCCAACTTTTAAACCCAGCTCCGGCTTTAAAAGTTAGATTTTTATTTTTAAACCACTTTTGAAACTAAGAAACGGCTGTTTCTGAATTAGCAATCTAGTTCAAGCTGAATTAAAACTGAAGTGCTTTTTATGTATGTAATACCTTAAATATTTTACAAATTCAGGTCGTTAGCTAAAAGCCTAAAACACATTTAGCCTACTTAACCTAGACTAAGTACAGTCACAGGTCTGTTTGTATCTTAACTGGTTATAGGTTAGGAGGGTGGACGTCGGTTAATCCCACCTTCTCATCAACAAGCTGCGTGTAGCCGAACTCCGGGAAGCTCCGCTCGTCGGGCTCAAATAATGTGAGGACGAGCCGGACTGTTTCGGTGTCAGCGGGTCGGTCTGAGCGGGTTTCTTCCATCTGCGGACACCTGTGGGCCGAGGGCGCATCACTGCTGAGAGTGAACACCTGAACTCTCCGGGGTTCAGCCATCCCAGCGACAGCACACCGGAGTCAGTGGTTTGGTTTGAACTCAGGAGGGGGCGGGGCAAGGACAGTTTAATTAAACTCAAATTGCGGCCGGTGCGCGCGCACGTGCCCAGCTGTGTTACCTCGGCAACCAATCCCGTTTGTTTAAAACGGTGTTTATTTCTTTAAAGATGATGCTTCTCCCTCGTTTCCGATTATTGTTAGGACAAAATAAAAAAAATAAAAACTCTCTCAAAGGTTTACAGACCTTTGGCACTGCCAAAGACCTTTACTGGCTCTGTATTATCCTAAAATAAATCCACTCAATCAATTTCTCTTCCGCTTATCTATTAGTGGCGCCTCCAGAATGTTTTCATAGGGGTGGCCATATAGGGGCCACTAAAAATACTGGGGTGGCACACCAAAAACAGAATTTCCAGTTTTATTATGCTGTTGTCAAATACAGGTTACTTGAAAAATATGGCCAA
>VVHJ01004620.1:14081-26647 GCA_015107715.1 Tylochromis polylepis | reverse complement strand
CACTATTTTCGGCTGCACCAGCTACAGGGGCCTGACTAGCTACGGGTGAATGAAGGGTGCGAAGCCGAGTCTCCAATTCAGTAATCCTGGCCTCCAGAGCTGCAAATATGCTACATTTGTTACAAGTACCATTACTGCTAAAGGAGGCCGAGGAGTAACTAAACATCTGACACAAAGAGCAGGAAAGTGCAGGAGGGACAGGTGAAGAGGCCATGCTGCTAGCAAGTTGGCTACGAGCTAAGCTAAGCTAGCAAAACAGTACAGACACAGTGAGTGAAAACTTTGGCTATAAATTAAGTAGTGACTACAAAGAAAGTGTGCTTCGGATGAAGCACGTGAGGATTAACTATAAAAGGGAGTGTATCTAAAAGTTTTTTAAATAAATTGCTAAGCAGATAAGCTACTCAAAAACACCACTGTTTGAGCAGGAACAGGAAGTGATACTCTACCACAGAGAGAGCGAACACCAAGTGACAGCGCCAGTTATATAATTATCAGCATTTAAATCTGTGACTCTCCACCATTTGCTCTTAGAACTGAAGAAGCTTCTCGGATGAGAGGTGAAACGTTTTCAAGAAACTTAGAGAAGTCCAGACGCTTTTCTTTCCAAGCTCCTTAGACTACCATGACCTGGATGAATGAGAACCTTCACAGACAATTATCAGCATCTGGAGCGAGGAACTTCATTTTTTAAATTCTCTCCTTCTTTCTTCTTTTCTTCTCACCTCCCATTTTGTTGAGTGACTTTTCTAAATGTTAATGATAAAGCAGGCGGACATTGCTGTCTGCTGGGAGGCTGATGGGCGCGTGTGTGCATATGCGCTTGCGTTTGGCATGCGCTAAGACAGGGGTCTCGAACCTGCGGCTCTATTGCTCAACTCAAAGCGTCATGACTTTAAGGAAAAAAATGACATGAATTCAGAACATTTCATTATTTTTTTATGTCAATTCAAGATCAGGAGGCGACACGGTTTTTGTCTCTTACCATCCACTGTCGACCCCTGTGAATAAGGTAGCAGCCAAAATAAGCTTTTATCACTGCTGTAAGTTAGTCTTTACATTCTCAAATTGTAAAATTATGCAGCTTATATGGTGAATTTAAAATAGATCATTTGACTCAGCCAACCACAAATTGACAGTGTAACCGAAAACAGTATTTCATAATTAGATTCCTTTCAAATAAATCAAATAGCTACATATTTATCTTAATAGGTTATCAGATATTTCTGATAAATATTTACACGGTTAAAATATGGCTAGAATGGGTAAAACTGCCCTAGAAGCTGATTATTTATTTATTTATTTTTTGTTCAAAATAAAGTTCTCAGCGCTTTTAGCATTTTTTATTTGAACTGTCAGTAGCAGGAATCATTCGTTCTGCATCATCAATAATGTAGCATACCTCTACTATAACTATAAGAGAGTGAACTGTAAGCAGGGTGGTATCAGTGAGGTAAAATTAAAAGCTGTGGTAAGCATATGCATCATATCCTGTGAATCCCACTGGGATAAGTAGGTTATTTAAATTATGCAGTGATACCCGCTACAGCAAAAAGCAACCTTGAGTTCAACCATCAATAAACTGTCCTCACTATTTTGTGGAAACCTGAAACTAAATCACCGGAAAGCCTCTTCGTTGCCAGTTTTGAAAGAGCAGCAACAGCGTGCTACTGCACTCTTGGAGCAGTAGATTAAATCGAAACGAGGATTAAGTATTTCTTTTTGTTTATTTGCTTTTTGACAGTAACAAGCCTAACAGCACCTATTCCTGGCATGCTATGTAGCAAAACACATTTAATGAGGTGTTTTCTTGTCAGCGCTGTCTTTACTGAATGGCAAAGCCTGTGGTCCACAGGTTCAAAGTCAAAGCTAGTTAGCCCTTTTCATCTGTCACTCGCAGTAGGATGGGCAAGATCAATCTGAAGTAATCTGAGAAATGTCAGCCGTCCTTTTCGCTTCACCCCAACAAAGGCCGACCAGAGGGGAGAGGAATCATCACTGTTAATTATAAAGCCCATTAAGTTTTGATCTGTGTGAAAGCTTTGTCAATAGAAAGGTGCTGTTATCACTCACCCATAGCCTGTTTCCTGGAATTAATTTCTTGAATCTATTGTCAAATATCATAATACCTTGTGAATAACAACTCGAATCATTTTCATATTACAGGGTTGTCACAGAACATATGGCATAAAGATAAACAAATATTAAAGGAGACCGAGCGGGCACTTTGGACCATTGTCACAGTTTGTGTTTTGCCTGATAATGGAATCAAAATAGCTGCTTGTCAAGCGGCGTGATTACAGTGGACTGTTGGTGAGAACATTTCCAAAGGGCACATTTCAGACATGTTTCCTGTTTAATTTCAACTATGAATCATAATTTAGTGCCAAAGCGGTGTCACTGGAAATATATAGTTTTCTTCATTTCAGATGAAGGATAAATTATGTTCCCCAAAATGGAACAGAAAAGAAATTATTCATGGAAAATGGAAATCAAGTGTTAATGTGATAATATTTCTCTGCCTCTCACAACTAAACGACACCGTGATGCATCATCCTCATCTGCACAGCACCTTGAATCTTCTGCTAGGTCAGAAAAATAGAGACCAGAGTGATGATTGTCTTTGTTTGTGTGGCACGTTAGAAGGATTTACATTTGTCACCTACCCGGCTAACAAGATTATGTTTTATGATTAGATTTTTCTCAAGCGGTGTCAACCGGTTCCATAATGGTGATGAGGAATAAGTGGATTAGACAATTCGGACTCTGGAGAGCTGGTGAGTTGGCAAAAAAAGGTAAAGAGACAACCTAATTACCAGCATTGTCACTATCTAGTTTGTGGAGGTCTGCTGGACTGGCATCCCGTCGCTACAATACACTCAACCTATCGCGGTGGCTGCAAGGTCCTTCACTGAGGCACCTTCACCGAAGGAACTTCACAATGCCCTCTGAAGAAGTTTAAATGTTGCCTGGTAACTATGAATGCATATGAAAGATATAAATATAAGTGAACTGAAAGAATTCTGAGAACTATGCACCCTACCTTTGTGAACAGTTACTTAGCTACAAAAATAAGTGTCAACAATGTCATTTTATGTTTCGCCCCATTACACGGCGCCTCACTAAGAGGCCCTTGTAGATTTTCCTTTATATTTAAAGGGCTTCTACAAGTTTTCATCTTGTATGTCAGTATAATTGGGTCAGCTGGAAGGAGAGTCTCTTGGTCTTTGTTGGCATTAGGTAGATGGATTACCTTGGAGATATTCACATGCACATCTGGATGTACTGTTATCACTTGGGCTATAGTTTCACATAAAAAATGATAACCTTCCAGATTGTTTTACTTTTAGTGTATGATATCATTCTAAAGCACTGAACTCTGATAGTGATTTGGGTTTCCTCCTCAAGTTTCCTTTAACAACCTTATATAACTTTCAGAAAAGTTGGGATGTAATGCAATGATTTGCAAATCTGACAAACCAATATTTTATTCACAACAGAAAATAGAAACATACCAAATGTTTAAACTGAGAATATTTATTTAAAAAAAGAGGTCAAAAAGTTGGGACAGGCCCATGTTTACCGTATTTGTCATATTTTTCATTTCATAATGTGCCAGATGTTTTCAGTTGGCAAAAGGTCTGAACTGTCATGGTCATATGTCCTCTTCTTTTCTTCTTTAATGGAGCTTTAACCTGCATTTGTGGATATCAGCAGTGCCACCTGAGAGTCTGATGATCACGGGCATCCAATTTTGATTTTTGGCCTTCTCTCTTGTACACAAGGGGATATTTCTCACAGATGCTCATAATCTTTTGATGATGTTATGTATTATAGATGATGAGATAGTCAAAGTCTTCACAATTTTACATTGAGGAACATTATTTTGCAATTTCTCCACAACTTTGCTCCACAGTTTTGTTCTAAAAATCTATGCTGACCATGGTAGTACTGTGCTTAACTGGCCAGCCAGCTTACCTGACCTGAACACCATAGAGAATCTGTGAAGTATTGTCAAGAGGAAGACGAGACACACCTGACCCAAAATAAAGATGAGAGGCTGCCATAAAAGCAAAAAAAAAAGGCTTCACCTCAGCAGTGCCACAAGCTGATCGCCTCCACACAACACCATACTGATGCAGTAGTTCATGGTGAAGAAGCCCCAGTGAAGTGTTATAGTGTATAAACGAACATGCTTGTCATAAGCTGGGAAGCCCTGCATTTAAACCCAACTGGATTTGTTTAAGTTTCTTGAACAATGTTTTATCGTCACATCCGAGAAGCTTCCTCACATTGCTGATTATTATTATTTGTAAATATTCTGATCATTTGACATACTAGATTTTTTTATTTTCAGGAGCTATGAGCCATAATCATTGCAATTAAAAGGATTTGAAATATTTCACTCACAAGTAGTGAATACAGAATGTATGAAAGTTTACCTTTTTGAATTTGGCTACAATTTTTTTTTTTTTACATTATTCAGAATTCTTTCGATGCACTAGTATGTGCATATGATGTCAGGATGTTGTCATCATTTAACTCAAGTCGTCATCATGCCTAAATACAGCTCCTAATATGACTGATTTATACTTCTATGTTGAATGTACCCCAAGTAGGAACCCCATGGTGCACCACAGGTATGCCTTATTTGTCAACCAATCACTTACATTGCAGAGAGAGGTTATTATGATTACAAAATTGTGGTGTTACTTTTTGCCCACTCATTTATATTTTCAAATGTTTTTGTTGTATTTTTATTTTCCATTGTTTTCCCATTGCTTGTATTTAGAACACAAGCCGTATTCAAAACACGCAGCGGTCTATAATTCTCACTTAAGCCTCTGCAGCCTAGTAAGGTAGAAAATGAGCAGTGCACTGATTGTACGACACCTCCTAAATAGGTGTGAACACATATTTCATGTAGCAACACATGGCAGAGCTTTATTTGCGTTCAAACTCTGTTGTTGAGGATCTCTCTCACACCTGACTGCTCCGTGTTATCCCAAATGAGCAAACGACAACATCTGGAGGCTTACGGAAAGGAAAAGCTCAGAGGACAAAGAGAAAGACTGAACAAACCCTCCTCCACACACACGTGCATACAAATACATGGGTAAAACACGCCCGAAGCCATTAAAAGATAAAGCCCTCCCAGTGTGAAATAATGCACACATCACAACACATCACCATCACAGTGCAAAAAGAAAGTTTTCTGTTGCTCCTATGTTAAGCTCACAATCGTGCTCAGAGCAAAAGCAAAATCCTTTAGTAAGAATCACTTTCAGACAGACGAGATATTATACTGCATGACTACTCAGACAGCATTATGCAGAGGCAGAGGGCTGCTATGACACCTCCTTTCATTCTGAGCAAAATGTTGAGAAACACAAACACTGTTTATGGTTCAAAGCCCAGGCAAATAGAAAAGCAGAGTGCTTTGTCTTTTAAGTGCACTGCAATTGGACTTCAAAACTGTTCAAATAAATAGGTCTTTAAAATATCATCTGCTCATGGCGCTGTATACAAAGAAGCAATATGTTATCTGTCTAGACTGTAGAGGTGGAAATTACAAATTACATTTCTGATTCAATTTATGCACCTTAAATCATGGTTCAAATGCACTTCATTGCATACATCAGTCAGTGAACGCCTCAGTGCTCACACGGCCTGACATTCAGAGCTGAGTCTGACTGGCTCCAGGTTAGTAGTATGATAGCCTGTTCAGTTCAGCTCAGCTCAAAAACGAATGCATACCAGCATGTTATTTTTGACAGCATTTTCAGAATTTTGTTTATTTGGCTTTTGTGGTCTTTAAAACAGCTTTGAATGAGGCACCAACGTCACTGCTGAGCTGACAACATCAGTCTCACTCGTCAGCAAAGAGCTCCACTGCTAAAAGCTACTAATTCAAGAGACAGTGGTGATTCAGTATACTCAGTTCACTTTTGAACTGAGATATTTTACATGTATGCATTTGAGAGCTCTGCTTTGTATCACCTATGATTAAAAAAGATTAGAAAATGAAGAGCGTACAATGGTGAACAGGAATAGTTTAACATTCTGGTGGATGTACTTATGATTTATAAGATAAGATAAGATAAGCCTTTATTAGTCCCACACGTGGGAAATTTTTTGGTCACGGTAGAAAGTACAAGTTAAGAGCAGTAAAAAATTAAGAAAGAAAATAATTAGAAATACTCGTTACTGGCAAAGGAGCTTTTTTTTGTAATTTGTGTTCTTGAGCAATATTTATTCAGGCTTGCTGAACATGTTCAATAGTTTTTCTTTAGACCTTTGCTGCTTTTTCGTTCATTTTTAGTCCAGTCCTTGTACTTAACCCTTTTCAGAGGAATGTTTTTTGTTTGTTTGTTAATCCACTTAACACTGACTTATGTATCATTCAAGCATCAAAAGGCATCTAAATCAGGAGATGTACCAGTGATGTGTCGACACATTGGGGCTACATTTCAGGTAGTGGTCTTGTTAAAATTGATGGAATTATCAACACAGAAAAGTGCTATCAGATTTTGATCCATCATGCATCTGTAAAGCATCTGATGGGCAAGGTTTCATTTATCAGTATGACACTGATCTCAAATACATTGCCAGTGCAGTAAAAGTATAGCTGAATAGAAAAACACACAATCGAACACTTTCATGCTATAGAACTCGATGATATTGAAGAAGTGTGGGATCATCTTGACAGAGAACAAGAGGCAGCCACCATGCAAAGACGCACTTTGAATGTCCTTCAAGAAACCTGCAGAACTATTCCTGAAGACTAAATAAAGAAATTTCAAAAAGAAGCTTGCCTAAGAGAGTGCAAGCTGTGTTGAAGAATAAAGGTAGTCATACTATAGAATATTGACTTTAAAGTTTGTTAGAACTGTACAAACTCTGTTTTTCCCGTTATATACGGTATTTTATTTTCACATTTCAAGAAATCACTATATACATTTCTCACTTTGCTAGCAAAATATAAAGAAATAAAGGGTGGCTAAAGATTTTTGCACATCTCTGGAAAATTTCAATGTTTACCAAAATATAACAAAGTGTAATGTGTTTAACTTAGGCTAAATAATGATGCAACACTGGGTCTTTAGCAGCAGGGAGTAAACAGCTTGTGAAAATGCATGAATAGTTTTTTAGGTATAAGTGAAGTAAACTTTCCCACTAGTATTCATTCTGCCAGGAGTCTGTGAATGCGGCATAAGAACTGGAAGAAAGTAATGGTTTGGCAGGAAACACAAAAAAATGTTTGCTCAGGCCTTGGTGTCGTGCACTCAGTGCCCCGTAAGCATCATTGTGTTTGGTTGTCAGACAGACTTAACATTATGAAAAGGTGGATTTTTAATCCAAAGCGTGCACAGTTTTCTAAACTCAAACAGAAACTTTTGTTATATAAACCTTGCCAAACAGAAGCTAAAAATACAAAGTGAAAAGTAAAAAAAAAAAGAATTGAAAACTAGTACAAACTCCTGTATTCTGGGTGAAATTCATGTTGTAATTTTTATATATCTGTCAAGGGGAGCGCTAACCTGCAGACTGAAAAATGATGCTAACGAGCAGGCAGAGTATTGACTCCCAAGGTGTCCTGACCAAGTGCCAGTATGTGATGAGATGGAAATTTAGCAGTTTCTTAGTGTGCTATGTCCTAAAGGACACTATGCAATTTTTATATTTTATCTTGTATTTGAATAAAACAAACAAAATACTATGTGCTAATTGCTAGGCTAATGTTAGTTCTGTTTTCCTGTTTCTGTCCTTCGTACTAAGCTAACAACCTCTCATAACCTGCTGACAACTTAATGCAAAAACACTGGGCTGCTGATGTTCTCATTAAACTTTCAAGAAAGTAACCAAACTATTGAAGTGTGGTTTTAAACTGTCACATGACAGGCTAATTATTATTATGCTGTATGTCCTGGATGGTAGGCCCCAAAGTTAGAGCCTGTCACTTACTGTAGCATAAATGTTTATGGTTGCCTTTCACCTAAATGCCATGTAGACTCAGTTTATTTATATCTTGATCATTCCATGCATGTTTGTGTGTGTGTGACAGAGAGCGAGAGAGAGAGTGAGAGCTAGCTAGCATGATGACAGCCAATTAATTCAGCTCTTGGGGACTCTGCGAGGAGAAACAGTGACTCGCGGGTTGCATTAGTCATGCAGCATGGCAGCGCTGGCATCAGGGAGCTCTCGTACACTTTAAAGGTGACTCTGTGTGTGCCCACATTTTTGTTTGCCTCTTGTGCTAGCCTGTCATACCTCCCTCACCCATGGGGGCCCAGCATGAAACAACTTCACGACTTAAGGATAGCGTCGGAGGTGCTGAGTGCATCCTGAGAAGCTGAGTGTCAAACCTCCAACAAAGCATTTAACAAGCACAACAGTGCACACTGCTAACAGCTCGTTCAAAGACTATGCCAGAGTTTACCCCCTACAAGCACACAAACAAACACCTTTATTGTAGTTGATATAAGCTTGAGTCCAAAGGGATGTAAGGGAAGTTTTTAAAAGAAGAGGTGCTGTGCAGAAGGCTACAGTGAAGTGATGTACTGATCCACATGAAGTGGCTCATAGAGTTCAGTATAAGTGATTAAATACTCAACTATATGCTCACTGTTGTTGAATCTGATGACAGCAAGAATACACCAAATACGCAAGGACATTTATGAAAGAATTTACATTGAGAATACATATTCTTAGATGTGTGGACACACCATAAAGGACACACACAGACACACACTTTGCTCACTGAAGACATTTTTTACTCAATATCAATCAATGCTGACCATGAGCAGCCTGTGTAACAGCTTGAGATTTTGTATTTTAATGTCACAGCAGGTTATACTAGATTTATATCGTTAACTTTGCAGATTTCACTGTGCGATCACTACGCTGCGTAGTGTCTGAGCATCTGCTTTCTTTACTCAAAGGTTAAGAGAGAGGCGGGAAAAAACAGCTTTGGTCTAAATGTAGGTGAGGAAATGCTTCAGTATTAAGTTAGAGACTGTCAGGTTAGTTTACCTTAGTTGTTGTAATATTCAGTTACACAAGATATTATTGAAAATGAGATAGAATTTAAATCTGATGGGAAGCCTGAGGGAATGAAGTTGGGTGTGTTACTGTCTTGCTGTGATTATATTAATTAAAGTTTTAAGACTGTTAAGAGAAATTGCACACTTATTAACTAGAACAACTTCAAACCACTCCCTATCAAGTATTGACAATATTTTTTTAAACGAATTCATAAATGCTTTGTAAATTTAAACTAATTCCTTTATTAAAGTTTCATGTGTGCAATAAGCTGTGTACATATCCTGTATGTAAAAGATGGATGTAGCTTAAACCTGCATTCTTTGTAATTGCCAGCAGGGGGTTACTAAAAAAAGAAGGACAAAAATCATACTACTAAGCTGATTGGTAAGTTCAGTTCTTTTCCTGTGATTGAGTGTGTGGTCGAGATCAGGGGTGTCAAATATAAGGCCCGGGGGCCAGAATTTGCCCTGCAAAGACTCGAATGTGGCCCACGGGACAGCTTTGGAAAATGTGAAGGAGTGCATATAGATTTAGAATTTTTAACTTAAAAAAAAAACTTTTATGGCTAACTTTTCCTCTTGATAAATACTACTGCCCCATTGCCATTCATACTACACAAAAGTAATTAAGTAATAGATAAACAATTAAATGACAGAAAAATTCTGCCATAGAAATGTTTGTTTTTTTACATTCCACAGTTTAAAAAAAGAAAAGAAAAAGAAAAAGAAAATGGCATTTTCTGAAAATAAAAACATTATATTTTGAACTACCAGAACTTTTTCTCCAATTTTATACATTTATCTTATAGTTTCTCGGGTCTGGCCCACTTAAGAGCAAAGCGGGCTGTATGTGGCCCACGATGTAAAATGAGTTTGACATTCCTGTTCCAGATCCTAGGTCACCAATATTTTGACTGATCCAGGACCAGATGACATTCTTTATGGACTCAGAACCATTACTAGATTTTGACTGACCATTTCCATTATACTCTGTGCAGCTTGTCTTATAAAGTTAAGGTTACGGTGAGGTTATTTGAATTTCTTTGTCTTTATGATAGCCAGTGTGCGTACACAGACTAATCACATGCATTGTAACTCATGCCACGTGATGCTACTCAGCCAGTCAAATAATTTATTCAGAGCAAATTCAATCTAACTGGTCCTCCATACATTTTAATTGAATACCCCTGGTCCAGAGTGTATGGTGTCCGTTTCTATTTGCCAGCTGTGTTTAATAAATCATGATGCTCATTTAGTAAAGCATTAAGTAGGTTATGCTTTAGAGAGGACCTACTTTGCAACTTTGCTGTGACTGTCCAGGCATTACACTTATTAACAACTTTTACAATATTTACAACAGCATTACTAATACATGATTAGAACATGAGAATGCAATAGCTTTCTAACTGACTGACAAGCATACTAATATATAGGTGTTATACCTGTTAGAAACCCCATTCAGTGTTCTTGTATAACAGCCATTATGCATTCAGTTATAAATAGCATTATCATTAATGCTATTTTTTACTCTTCCACTCTAATTTTTCACTCCTTTATCAAATGACTGGTAAAATGGCGAATTTGTAACCACCTATAGTCCCAAACTATGTTAAACAACAGCAGGGCCACACAAAATAGCAACTCGAACATTTGTCCTCGGCAATAACTGATCTTTAAAGTTTAAACCTTTGTTAATTTAGTTTCATCCCTCAGGTGATACCAAGTAGTTGTGAGTGCAAAGTAAAGCATATTTTTGAGCATAGTGAAGCCTGCAGCTCGGTGATCACATTCTGGAGGTTGAAGACAGGATGTCTCCATGAGAAACAGATGATGACGAGAGCCGTAGGTGGTTGGTGTGCTGCCTCAGTCAGTGCTCTGCTTACAAAGGGCCATTAGCCAAGGTCTGTAGCTGACAGATGAAGGCCCCCCTATGGTGCAGGACCACGCTGTGATTTACAATCTTTATATTTAACCAGAGAGAGATTAATTATCACCAGCAAATTGACAGGTCCAGGAAGACGAGGGAGGTTTTTGACTGACATTGCCATTCCTCACAGCACTTCATGCCAGAGGTCATTGCTCCTGACCTTGGGATGCCAGGCATAATGGGCACCCTGCATCCTTTCAGCAGCACCTTCTTATGCTTTTTTTTTCTTTGACAACCATCATTTTTGCTTTGCAGGCACACCGCTCACCCCCGGATGAGCTTATAGCCCCACAATGGTTGTCAAAATAAAGGGAAAATTCACTGTCGAGTAGAATTCTCTCATATTTTTCATCGTGGACACTTTATTGTAGACTTGTAGTCAAGCATGTGTGGGGGAATGAGTGAGTGAGTGAGTGTGAGGGAAAACAAGCCTTGCCCAAAGCAAGAAAACAAAAGAGCCATGGTTCCACTCTGTGTTTCCACTCTCCTGGTTTACTGATGCCCTCCAGATGTCCTGAGCCACTTTTTATTTCTTTAAGTATTGAGTCCAGTGTGAGACTGGGGTGGGGCGGTGGATTCTGATGTGTTTTTGATGTGTTTGTGTTGTTATCGAGTGCGTTATCCATTATGGAAGGGATGGGCTTGGCTAGATCATTTCTTTGAAGCATATACAATAGGGTGCTAAATCAATTTACCTCTCCAGGGACAATAAATATCATGTGTTTAAGAGTCTGTAGTGGGGGCTAAATGGATGCTAAGACCAAGCATCCAGCTCTAGGATGAATAAAATAGGTGTCTCAGGTGGCCAGTTGGCTTTAAAGTCCCTGTATATTCCCTTCTTAAAACAATGGTATGTTTTTTTTCTCTGTAGCTCACTTATCCCTTCATAATAACTGTACAAAGGTGATTGTCATATTGGAGTCATGGAGCTGGATTTCTCAATCATTTTTTTGCCGTCGGTGCATCTTAAGCATATTAAATGCAGTTATCATTCTGATACAGACAATGCAAGTGGTCTGTAGTTCTGGTGATCGAAATCCGAGTATTTTATTTAGTTACTTAGCAGTAATTAGCATGTATCTTTGTCTGTGTGATACAACTATTAAGTCTATGGATACACTCTGGTAAACAGTTAGTTCATAACATAGTACTCCATCCTCTTGTCTAAATATGGTCACTTCTCTTTCCAAGAAAACAGCATGGTGGGGGCCAGTAACACTAACACTGAAGCTTTAAAACAGGGCAGCTGGTGGGAGCTACATCCACATTTTATATTCGTCCTTCCCATGTGACATCATGTGCACATTGCTCGAGTATTCTGCAATGTAGGATGTAACACAACGTATTGACACACCCTTTAATACTGTACTCACACATTGTATAGATAAAACACATTGCTGTTTTTCACAGTGCCTATATTGTGCTACACTGTTGGCTGCAGCAATCATCAAGGACAGAAAGAGAATCTTTCTTTTTATTTGGATTGCAGTAGATAATCAGTGAACATTTCATTGGAGGTAAGCAACTTTTACCTTCAAGGGAAATGGTCTCTGTTACCAGGAAGTTACTGACCAATCTCGACCTGTGTGGGCTTT
>VVHJ01004620.1:0-10163 GCA_015107715.1 Tylochromis polylepis | reverse complement strand
TGTGTGTGTGAGTGTGTGTGTGTGTGTTTTCTGGTAGGTTTCAAATCTGAGGGTGGTATGAAAAGCAAAAATTAGAAATTGGTTTCATGAAAATGAAAACTAGGGTACTAATTCCTGGTTCCATTAATTTTTTTAATTAATTTTTTTACCTTACATATGCCTTTAATGCACTAATTAAAATCAATAACTTTCACAAGGACCCAGCGCTGCTTTTGGTAACCACCAAAGTCCTTAATGATAAAAAAAAATAAGTTGGGACAGTAGAGGTTTTAGTTGACTCGTGTGTTTGTCTGCCCATCAGAACATCATATAATGGTATTATTAAAAGCACAATAGCCTGAGCATCCATTACACACTATAAGTGTCTATCTACTGCTGACAGCTTTCAGAGTCCCTGATGCTCAAGTGTCTGGAAGCCTTTCTTCTTCTTTTGATGGACTGGGTCTTTACAGCCCACTCCGCGTTCGCCTATCTGCCATATGGTGTGCTGGTACATGAAAAGAGCGCACTCAAACACTACATTTTCAGCCCGTCATACATGAAGCAAAACACTGAGGAGGGCCCATTAAAGCAAATTTTCTTTTTTTAAGATTTATTAACACTCTGAAAGTTTCAAAGATGGATTCATCACTAATAAGAGCACACCCCATCCCAAGTTGGCAAAAAAAGGAAAATAGGTTTGTGCAAAAGGAAATTATGGTTTTAATTAAATGTGATATAGATTTACCAGTAAAATGTATTTATTTTAAATACTTTACAGCTTAAATGTCTCTCATTTTCTTTATATTTGCTTCCTGGGAGCCAAAGTTTCTTGTCATTTTTAAAGTGGTCTTGAGCAATAGTTCTCCAGGCTTTCTGAAGGGCTTTTTTTTTAAAGCCACTTAACACTGATCTGTATCATTCAAGTATATACAAAAAAAAGCACATAAATCAGTGGATGACACATAACAGACAATTTAGCAAAGAACTCTTTAGGCCTATTGCAAAAACACATATTCCTATTTCTTTAGCTGAATCTACAAAGAAATGCCAAAGATAACTCAGTCTGACAGGCATAAAATAGTACTTCTGCACCAACAAGGTGATTTCCAGAGAAAGGTTTACCTCATATACTGCATTTCCACTTATGTTTGCACATTTTTCAATAAATCCTTGAACTCATTTCCCATTTTCCTGCAATATATAAAGATTGCACATACTGCAACTGTAGTGCAATATTGCTATGTGTGTGTGTGTGTGTGTGTGTGTGTGTGGGTGGGTGTTAGTAGGGTGGGTGTGATACAGAGATATCTTTATAATTTAGTCTTTTTTAAGACGTGTTACTTTCAGTCACTGCTCTTATCTATTTCAGTAACACTAGTACCACAGCAAATTAGAAACTAAACCTTTTTATGGTGTAAAAAATAAATAAAACGTTTTGGTACTGCTTCGGTGTGGTCTACAGGATTATAGACTGAGGATAAGTGTGCAAATGAGTAATCAAAGTAGGCTACAAAACACGTGACACGTGTCTTCAGGAAGGTATCCGGTAACACCTGTGATCAGTGGCGCAGGGCTGACTCAAGACCTCGTAGTTAAACGGCACCCTGCAGTGACTTTGTCTCAGACATCGCGACATTTTCTTCCAATTCAATAAGGAACAATTGAGGTCTTCTCGCGATGACAGGGGCGACCACTCAAGTATATTGTACCTAAATTACCAGGTATTAAACTCAAAGCCCTAAGAGTGCTACTGTACGAAGAAAAAGTCTTCTCTCATTATTATTGTCCTTCTCAGAGTTCATCAATTAGCCTTTTGCCACAGATAGCACTGACTTAATGAACCGTTACTTTAACTAGAATATTACTTCCATTTTCCCAAATTAATGAGGCCACTAATTGTCCTAATTTGCGCCTGAAACCCGGGCATTACGGTTTCTCTCTTTGCTCACTAGAACCACCTCCGTAGCTCGGGGTGTGAGAGGATAATTACAGACCAGACTCCGCCGAACATCAAGAGGTTCACTGTTCTTGGTGCGCGAGAAAAAAAAATGAAACAGTCTTTTGTTCAGAAATTAACAGGTCTTTAATTAAAACGCAAGGCAAAACGACGGTGCACTTTATAGAGCATTCATCCCCACTGAGGCGATGAGGAAGGAAAACCAACAGCTGAGCTACAGTTTACTAGTGTGGCTGTTTGCATGTTGCTAGGCAACCTTAAAGCATGCTCAACACGGGGGTAGATGCGATTCAGTGGGTGGAGCAAAATAAAGGTGACGCCTCGATAATATACAGGAATTCAAAGGCATGCATCAAAAGCATGTTTATATGTGTTAATTATTATTTATTTGTCTGTTAAGAACATATTACAATCAGACCTGTGGTTATTCTCTTAATGCTTTGTTGGGTCATAATTTCCAAATAATTGCTGGTATTGTGTAATACTAATTCTACTGTAATTTGTTATGTTAGCCAAATAGTCAGCAGGTGAAGTGAACTTTGTCTTTTTAGTAAATGGTCTGGTTATTTTTGCACACACACAAAATAAAAAATCTCATTTACTGTATTGTCACCTACCCAGGCATTGTTGTATTTGTTTCCAGGAAACAAAAAAATTCATTGTTAAAGTAGAGAGTCATATTTGTATGTGAACTCACTTCAACAACTCATTTAAAAAGCCTTAAAAATAGTCTTTCTGTAATTAAAGATTGCTTGGGGCCACAGTCCCCCAACAGTAATAACTGAGAAGATGAAGGCATCTCCAGTGATATCATCATTAATGTAAATACTTAAACTGTGGCATTTGACTTATTTGTAATGTCAGCATCTCCAAAATGAGCAGCGTTATAAGAATAACCCACACATAAAAAAAATCCCCAAGTTCAGTTACCAGCAAACACAAACTGGTCAAAGGGCACTTGTACCTTCTACTTGCAATCACCTACAAGTGTGACAACTTAGGTAGTTAGTGCCGGTTAAACAGCAGCTACAGGAAAGATGTGTTGACTCCAGTGGGCTCTGCTGTTGGTTGGCTGGTTGAGTTTAGGTTGTGGATGATTCAAGGGTAAGGAATAAATGCTGGGACCTGTGCCAGGGCATCATCACCACCTATCTTTGCCTGTTGTTCGCTGTTTGCAAAGCAATAAATGTTTGCAGATGGATCCAAATATCGATAGAGTCGATACCAGTGGCGCTATTGGTGTTGGATAGCGCAATATGATCAGTATTTTTTCTGTCCTCTCTCTCTATGTACACACACACACGTGTATATATATATATCCCACTGAAATGCGTTAAATATTTTTATTGGAAATGATAACCACACCTGCAGCATGCACTATAAAAAAAAATGTGTGAACTTTTTTGTGTTGTTGGTCATATCTATTTCAAGTTATAGCCTTTAGCACATTTTAAACAACAGAAGCGGACTCAAAGTGATTTAAAGACAAACACATTTATGTCTCTTTTCCACTAGTACCTACTTAGCTTGACTCGGCTCGGTTTGTAGGGTTTTCTATTAGGTGATAGCACCTGGTACCAGGTACTTGTTTAGTACTTGCTCAGCCTGGGTTCCAAGCAAGCTGAGTGAGTTTAAAGATGTGTCATCAACCGATTGCATGCCACCCATTGACCAGTCAACAGTGTCACTTGATGAGTTGAAATCAGTTTGAGTTTTTCACAAAAAACAAAACCACCATTTTTGAAACCCGGCAACAAGGGAAATGGCTACACAAAAACGAACACCGAGGTCCCCTGATTCTGACAAAAACTATAGACCAAACAGCATGTATACCATCGCCTCGTCATTCTCCATTATTGTGTTGTGTTTGTGTTGCATACAAATGACATTGTGGAACTTTCGGTCGCATTGTACACTCGCGTGGTACTCAGTTGTAATGGAAAACAACCAAAACTGAGACAAGCAGATGCTAGTGGAATAGAGACATTACATTCCAGGTCTCCAAAAACCCCAGTATTAAAATCCATAAAAAGCTAAAAGGTGTGTTTTATCAAGTAAGTATTGTGGAAAGTAAAAATCACGATGAATTAGTGGTCATTAGAATGTGTTCAGAATTTTAAAAATGATGATGATCATCTCATAAGTTATGACACTGCTGCTCTCCCCTACATAAAGTATCGGTGTTGGTATCGGTATGGGTAATACTGGCCCCCTGTTTACTTGATATGGGAACACTACAAAGCAGCAACAGCCACAATGGCCATAAACTGAGTTATGAAATTGCTGAGGAATTTTTTGCAAAACACTTTGTGCAATTTGAGGTTCGTGTTTTTTGTATTGTGCATTTTCAGCAGGAAACAATTACAGAGTTGATTTGTTTAGTTTAGTCAGGGTCATTGCATCATTTATCCAGGGTGATGTACAGTGGCCTAACATCACTCAAGAAGAACGTACTCAAGTAAAGATAAAGTAAGGCTCCCCCTCCCTTCCTCCTCGCCTCTCTCCTGCAGAAGGTCACTGCAAGTTGACCTTAGAAATGTTCCTCACACCTCCTCGGCCTCCGCTGCCACTCCCCCCCCTCACGCCCCGCACCAGATGGGAAGTGTAGCTGCATTTTTTTAAAGCCTGCACGCAGGGTTGCGGGCTGTTGCGCTGGCACTGGGGCTGAAGGAATGAAATATTCATGTAGTCCCCCCCAGCCCTCTTAAAAAAAAAAAAGAAAAAAAAGAATGGACATCCCGGGACGAAGAACGTGCCGATTTATTCAACTAAGACCAGGCCTCATTAAACTGCTGGCGGCGAGGCAGGTCACGGTGATTTTCTTCACCACTACTCGACCCCGACAGAGAGAGAGAGAGAGATCACTGAATGCAAAATTTGTCCCAGTCACTCTTCACTACAACATCTCAGATCTCTCAGCGGACAGGTCCGCCGCCGGTGCTGAAGTTGTTTCTCCGCCGTAATTGATGCCCTAATGAATGATTAGCTCTCATGTCAGAGTCAGAGCTCAGTGAGCGCCGTGGGCAGCATATGGGAGACGTGGGTGACACCGTCTCGGAGGTGCGTGGCTTGTGAGCGGTGCCAAGGGACACCAGCTGATAGGCACAGGGCAGGGGCCACGTGACCCTGAGCAAAAATTTGTAGCCTAATTTATCTTCTTCCTTCAAGGCTCGGTCTGAAAGGGGGAAAAAATCTTAATCTTGTAACAACAACAATGGCAAAAATAATAATAATAATAGTAATAAATAATAAATGACGGAGTGTGTTTTTTCTTTCGTTCTGCGGATTTCCCTTCTTCTTTCCAACTTTTCTTAATGGTTCATAAATCGCCTTCAGACAACTTATCAGTTATTGCGCCTCGGCTATAGGTGTGTCTCGATCATTGTCTCACACCTGTTCGTTTTATTATTCTTCTGCAAATAATCCGAGAATGATTGGCCGCCTTTTACTGTTTGTTTGAGAACAAACTTGGACGTTTGTTTTCCACAACCACATCTCTCAGCGGGTCAGAACCAATCAGGAGTCGGTTACTGCGCTCGTGAGAAAGAGGCCGAAATGCATTTTCCATGGAAAGGGAGCAGTGAACGAGGATGATGATGATGATGATTGATGACGAATGCTACTTTATAGAAAAATACATGCTTACTATAGAAATATGACTAACACACTTGGGTAATTAAAAAGAAGACAAACTTTTTCCATACAAGCTGGCGTTTATTAATATTATATAGACTGTAAACTTAATTTATTACATAATCATTCATTCTCTATACATTTTCATTCATGAGTAGGGTGAGTCTTCGTTAGGTAGAGCACAGGTCGGCTATTGCACGCTCTTAAATGATTAATACTCCTCTCTGTTTAAGGATAACAAGGTCGTGATTGAGTTACAATGCACAATAGGAGAAAAAGTCGAGCTTTGTCTAATTGTTCTTTGACAGACAGGGTCAGAGGGGATTGTGCGATTGGCTGCTGCCTCCTGAGGCTACAGTGCTGTCAGGGCTGTTTGCGGGCTGGGAGTGACACCAAGGTGACTAAAGGGGAGGCTGTATAAATTGTAGGCGCAGCGCAAACCACTCCAGAGACCCGGGCACCAGCCGAAGCGAAAGTGCGACCTTTATATCCTGCCGTGCACGACCACATCAGGACACTGCAGTGATGGCTGCAAAAGCAGAACTTTCGAGCTGGTCGGAGTACCCAGAGGACTTCACTCTGCTGCAGCAGCATCACCAGCAGCAGCACAACCTGGCCCACATCAGCTCCAAAGCCTGGATTTCCTCCACTTCAATCCGTGCGCTCTCAATTAAGGACGCGCACGCGGCTGCAGAGGCAGCGGGCATCTCGCGGGAGAAACTTGTGCCAGTGACCGAATTCACTGACCACGTTACCACCAAAGGCATGACAGAGACAGACCCTGCTAAGGCGCCAGATGGAGGCAAGACGAGCCACTTCGGCCCTCAGAGACACAGGCGCGTCGCAGCCAATGCCAGGGAGAGGAGGAGGATGCACGGGCTGAACAAAGCGTTTGACGAGCTCAGGAGTGTCATCCCCTCCCTGGAAAACGAGAAAAAGTTATCCAAATACGACACCCTCCAGATGGCGCAGATTTACATCACAGAGCTGTCTGAGCTCTTGGCCGGCGTGGTTCACCCGGAGTGCAGGAGTCCTCGTCCAGGCTCTGGAGACAAGACCTCCAGGAGGAGCCTGATTCACTCTCTGCGGCCAGCAGCGGCTGCACAGTCCCCGAACCCTTTGACCGGAGAGCAGCGAGACCCCTCCGCCTCTATCGGTCATCTGATTTTACTTGGACCTACATCTGACATGGAGTCAAATAAATCAGGGACTTGTTCCAGCAGCAGCGATGGGGAATCTTCACATCTCAGTGACGCAGAGGAGGGTCAAAGCGGGAGACAGTGGCAGAAAGTCAATGCCACTGACTTTTAACTTGTTTGCAGCTGTTTATAAGGCAGAAGATATCAGCTGACCAGCAGAGACGGTCTCACTGCATGCAGTCCTGTCTTTAATAATAGTTTAGATGCTGCACTGCCTGTAAAAAGTACAGGTAAAACTCAGAAACACCTGCTTGAATTTGTTGCTTCAGGAGAATGTGATGGACTCTTGCAGGCCTTTTTTATGCACTTTATACTCCCTGAACCATTACTAGACACATTTCCAGTTTCATTAGTGACATTTGTCTAATTAAAACAAACAAACAACAACAACAACAAAAAAACAATAAACAAGTATTTTTCTATTTATGTATAGCTAAGGGTATTTTATGATGGCTGTTTTGGTACAATAAAGATATACTTAACATAAGAGTGTGCTTTTTAAGTGGTTTTTATATGGACATTGTCAGCAAATACATGCAGTAATTACAGCAAAACACAATGTGGGGTATTGGTTTTTCCACTCTGTTTTACAGCTGACAGTTGATGTGACAAACCCCTCCTTACTCTGCTTAAGAAACCAAACTGATTCTAGAGAGGATGATGATGAAGATGATGTGTAGCGCATTAAATATAACAAGGCGACATCGTTTGTTTTCTCTCTCGGCTTTCCCATTATGAAACAGTCCGGGCGAATGCTCGCCCAACTTCTCAGCTAATGTCACATTAAAGGTATTTGCCTAGCATTCCCGCAGAAGAAAACAAAATAAATCTTATTTTTTTGGCAACAGCATTCACAGATTAAAAAGTATTCCAGATGCATCTTTCATACAACAAGCTGCAAAAACAATCAAACACTTGTGAGCCAGAATGCCTAAATGCATGTTCCCAGCGGAGGGGATTTTATAGAAGTAAAGAAACTAATTGTGTTTTATGACAATTTATCACAGATAAAATTGTCCTGTCTAGTCTGTCTGTTAACTGATAGTCTACTGAGAAAATGCGAGGCTGCCTGCTCCGTAGGGAAGAGGAGGCTGGAACTTTGCCAAGTCCTTAGAAATGATTTCTGCCAGCCTGTGTTTAAAACTGCCAGGCACCTCTGAGGGGGTAACTTGAGCAGAGGAGCTATTGGCCTCCTCAGTCTCATTCATGTCGTCTTCATCGTAGTCTGCTTGTGTATTATATCCCGGCTGGAAGGAGTTATTCACAGGGAGCGTGTGTTGGTTTTGGGGTTTGGCTAAGGAATAAGTGGATGATAAGGGAGGAAGTGGGGGTACAGGAAATGGTAAGAGGGCGTAGGAAGACTCGTGCTGGAGGTTTGACAGAGAATCGCCTATTTTTATGCCTGAATAAACGCACTCTGAATTATCTGCCTCGGCTTTTCTCATCAAAGGAGGCGTTCCTCTCCGTAAGTTGCAGTAAATGCTGTCCTCAGTAATGTTATCCAGGTTTAGCGCCTCCAGGGAATGGCACCATTCCTGCTCGTCCTCATCCTCAGCTTCCTCTCCCACAGCCCCGTTGCTGCCCCAGAGAGGAGGCTTGATGAGTGATAGCTGTTTTACCTGCTCTACGGGGGCGTCATAAATGGGGTAATCGTTGGCAGACTTGTCCTCTGTGTCGGCAGAAACATCTGGAAGACTGTAGATGGAAGCGTCGACGAAAGAGTGAGCTGTGGCAGGTAGGGGAGCGGGAGACGGGTCAATTAGTGATCTTGTGTTGGCACTGGGAGGCTGCACCGCTGTATTCCTCTCCGCTGTGCACTGTTTAGATATAGTCTGAAAGATCTGGGGACCATGCTGGGTCAGAAACATAAACACGCCTTGTCCCGACTTGCAGCGACGGCCTGCTTCGATGCTGAATCCCCCCTGCAGTCACAACCAAAGATACACATGTTAGAAAATATACTTGCCATTTTATAAAATATGCAATACTTCAGCTTTTTATTTTTTTGCAGCACAATAAGCAAACGAGTAGCAGCATGTTAATTAATGAGCATTAGAGATTTTGCTGCCTTTGAACAAAGCCAGACTAGCTGTTTTCCTCCGTTTCTGGGCTAACAAGCTGCTGGCTGTCGCTTCATATTTAGAGTACAAACAGAGCGGTAGTAATTTTTTTCTTCCAACTCTTGGCACAAACGTGAATGAGTGTGTTTGACAAAGCTGTTCCCTTTTAAGAAATTCTGAATAAACCCGTTGGAATACCTGGTTTATCATCAGTACAGGGACTGCACAACATCTAGTGCTTTACCTCAATCTGACCAAATTTGCGTAGGAGCTTGTATGGCCAGTCGAAGATGAGGAAACGAGTGCTCATGTCCAGCAGCTCTATAGCCTCCCCTTCTATGGAGGCCAGGTACTTGCCAGACAGCTTGCACCTCTTGGATGCCTCTGTGCTCTGGATGGTTACTTGGTACTGGTTTGGAGGAAGCGTCAGCTCTAAAGACAGGAACACATGACATCACACAAGGGTTAGTGTTTCGTAACTACACACAAAGGGTTGGTTTTTGTTCCCATAAGAGGTCTGAGCAGCACAGGAAATAAATGCACACCAAATACTTTTTAATTTTGAAAAAGAAGAAGTCTGATTTAAAATTGCTTGCCTTCTACTAATCTCTCCGTGTGACTGGCTTTCCTGGATTGTTGAGAAGTGTAATCCATTAGGAAACGAAGAGAAATGCATTTGTATAAGTCAGAGCTTGCTGACGCTGATACATTCTGGCTTTCATGTTTGAATAAATTAGCGGCTGTAGCGCCCGCTCCTATATATACCGGAAATTTCTGCTGATGTCTTGAATTTATGATGCTGTGAAATATTTCCATCCATTTTCTTAACTGCTTATCCAACTGAAATATCTCCTTTTTATTATAATATACTTACAGGTTTATGCTTATTAATGGGGAATTTACAAGTAATAATAATAAATCAAATTATCGCCTATTATATCCTTTGGTCGTGGAAGCACTGCACTCACCAAGTTACCTGCTGATATCGGCTCAGTAATTGTGCTACAGTGTTTGAAACAGCAAGAAACGCCACTGATCAGAGAGTCAAACAGATTGATAAAGGATTTGTTTGAAGGTGATCTAACTTTAGTGCTTGTGAAATCTGTGGGAAGGCAACAAGACGGGGTACAGTTGAAACAGGAAGTTGGTCTTAAGCTGTGGTTTTGTTTACAATGAACACTTGCGGTGCATTTCCAAACCTGTCTGACGTACATTTGAGGGCTGTTCAATGATGCTGAGCTTGGTGGGGAGGATGCAAACGTATTTATCATTTTTAGAACATAACTGCCCTCGCAGGGGTTGTTTACCTTTTCATTTATATCACTTGGTGCT
>VVHJ01004619.1:0-10176 GCA_015107715.1 Tylochromis polylepis | reverse complement strand
TTTTTAACTTGAATCGTGATGTTAGATGAGTTTTGTTTTAATGAGCAACATGAATAGCAGAGCATGTTCCAAAGACAAGTTAAAAAGAAAAAAATCATTTCCTGTCAATACTAACAAAAAATTAGATAGACCATAGGTCTTTTTCAGGCAGGAGGTAAAATATGAAGTATTCAACAGTAATACTTCAAACTGCCAGCTCTGAGACACTGCAAATTTACTGTTGTTTTAAATAAATGGATTATTTTTTTAAAGAGCCCTTTAAAATATGAATTTATTATTAGTTTAGCATAGTTTCTATTATTTCTCCTATAACATATTTCATTGTGGTCATATTAATACTTTGTGTAAAAGCTCTTTGATAAATGTTAATTTTTCATCAGATTCTTCATTACTTTTGTTCTTAACAACAATCCGATAAGTTATATAACTGCAAAAGTGATCTTTCGCAACCCAGTTTAACTTCTGATATCAGAATAAGTACAGGCGATTGTGAGCAGGTACATAACCAGATAAGAACTATCAGCATTTAGGTGCCGAATGTAGAGGCCTCGTTACTGGCTCCTTGTCATGGGTCATCCTGAAACAACTGTTAATCCATAGTGGTGTTTGCCTAAATTTTGAGGCATCTGAATATCTCTCTCTTGCCCTCGCTCTCTCAGTGTCTGTCTGTCTGACTGTTATCAACTTCTCAGCTTACACTATCAAACAGGACAACCAGTCAGCTCCTGGCCAACATCCACTTCATGCATCATTTGAAATTTCCTGGTAAGCGAAGGATGCCATTTACTCTTATTCTCCAGAGTTTTTAAATGGAGTCAGAGCAACATCTGAGTCTCCTCTCACAATAATACCAGTCCCCTGTGGTACAGTGAAGTTACTTTAGCAATTCACCTGTGGTTCTATCTTCTTTGTCCCCTCTTTTGACTCCACCCCAGAGAGTGCAGCAAAATCAATAATAATTGATTTTAGAAAGCAGGAAAAGGAGGTTAGAATTCAAGGGAAGGACCAGAGGAAGACAGAGACAGAGAGGTACGAGCAAAGAGGTGCAAGACCCTAAGCATAATATGCATGTGCTGGCACAGATAAAGGTCACCAACATGAACCTGTCTGTAACAACAGATTATAAACTGTCTAGCCTCGCAGTTACTGAGGTCTCACATATAAAAGGAGAATGGTGGCGGCTGCAAACAGTTACAGTGACAGTAAGTCATTTTATTCAATAAAAATGAAGGTGTGTTGACTTCAGTAAAAGTCAATTTTAGAGATTTTTAAAAGAGAAGACATTTCTTGGCAGTTGTGCTTATAAACACTGCGAGATTTTGACATTTTCTGTTCATTTTAAACGGGGAAAAATCTACTAAATCTGATATAAAACCTGCTGCCCTCGTATAAGCATTCATTGTGATGCTTCTCCTTAGCAACCAATTAGTTGCTTATTTTCCTGTTTCCTGCTGTCGCTTTTAAGGTTGACTTTTTATTAGTCCTCTATTCTCAAGACCACTCAATCAGGGTAACGTTCAAAGCAGGACAAAACAGCAACAGACTTTCACTACAGAGAAGAAGGGCTGTTTGATTTCTATTGCAGGATTTGTATGGGGTCCGATGGGTCAGCGTGGCTGACAGTTTGGAGATTGATAGTTGAGATCTTTCCCAGGCGGAACAGTGTTGGACAACATGAGCAGTGATCCAAGGCACCAGCAGAGCAGAGTGGAGGTGGGGCAAAACTGCAGATGTGGTGTATCCCTCACTGAAGAGTGTATATGTGAGCGGGCCTGTGTGTGGTCTTTTGGCTGAAGGCCATATCCCTCCTGTCATCAGGACTGCTGAATGGTACTCAGTACCTGCAGGCTCAGCTCTAAGCACCTGGGGATCCATCAGTGCTTCAGGATGAGTAAAATTTCAAAGAAAATGGAATCTTTTATTTTTCCCTCCTTTTTTTTTTTGTTCTTTGTCCTCTTATTGAATTTTTTTTTATTATTCCCTGCTGTCATTTCCTTTCCTTTCTTATCTAGTGTTTTCAGACAAAGCAAATACTCCAAGATTAGCACTGAGAGAAATCGTCACTCTTCCTGATGTTGATCAGAGCCATCCGAACGCTGAGTTGATTTTAATATAGATACATACACACATGCACATCCAATCACACTGCTGTTACTGTGTTGCACTGATTTTTCTCTTCTTATGAAAATAACATGCTTATAAAATGATTTGTTTAATGTCACAGCAGTGATTTTAAAAATTGATATTGTCTGGTTCTCCACTTCAGGGTATGCATTGTGGAAACGTGGATGACCTTTCACATAAGATTGTGTGCGTGTCATAGAGGAAACATTTTCTGACACAAGATTTTGACTTCACCAGGCAGCTTGTTATTGTGACCATCTTGGAAGTATTCATCAGTATATGGCAGTATAAAGTATAATGGAATAAACGATTACTATACAGCGACCATGTATCGGCATGACTAGGAATCCATAAAGTTTGCAGCAGAGCATGCAGTGTGTATTAAAAATCCCTTCTTATGTTATTGTGGTTACATGACCAGAATCAGACAGATGTAATAACCCAGATTTATAGCGACAGCCTTTTCACTATGACTTTGATGGCCAGTTTCTATTTTGGCTGCATTGCTTTCAGTGTGGGATAAAACATGCTTGAACCTGCCACTGAGCAGGTGACAGGTACTTGAATATTGCGTTTGCATAGATGTATTTGCATACATTTCTGGAATAATAATAATAATGTAAAATGAACATTGTAAGCATGTTGTAAGCATTTTCTTGAAAATGAGTACTTATTCAGTCCTACTGCTTCACTAAGAGGACAAAATAAGGGCAAATTTTGAACGCTTTGCAGAAACATACATTTTGAATATGAAAAATATCACAGAAATGTTGTTGGAATAAGCGACTTTGCTAACTCCTTTTGATAAGGCCCACAACCAATTGTGTTTTTCGGCTAAAATGAAACGGAATATATGATATCTGCCATATACTAAAATAAAGGGGTAACAGTTAAAGTTTATACATGAAGGAAGAAATAATTGAACCTTAAGTAATTTTAAGTAGTGAATAATGTCATAGAAGTATATAAGATAGGCCTATAACCTGCAATGTTTGATGGTGTTAATTTTTTTATTGTGGGAAAGTAGGAAAGGGCAATCGGTCATTATCACAATTTATATGTATTATAAGAGTACAGCTGAAGAGTCAAAAACCCGTCATGCGCACCAAAATATTGTGGAATTATGATGTAAGACTGGAAGGTTAAGCTACTCTATAATACAACCCGTGGCCCTGAAAGTACAGTGCATTCACAGATTAAGTTGTGGAAATATTGCTTATTTTCATGCTGGAATACGTGGAAGAGACTCACTACTTGCTTGCAGGATAATTTGTGTCTTCTTTCCAGTAAAAACCTAAATTGTCACCCTCTTATTCTTTTGTATCTTGTGTAGATAAAATATATTGACATTCCTTTTAATTTTAAGGAAATGACACTCTTAGCCGTGGCCCTCATTGTAGTTGCAAGAAATCAGGAAAAAAATCTCATAATTGATAATGTTTTAACATTTCAAATCAGAAAGCATCACATATTAAATATGGACAAAATGTGACAGCATGATATCAGCAAGTACCACGGTAGAAAAAGGGGCAGCTGCCAGACAACGGGAGAACTCACTGTCTTTATTGGTCATTGCAGTTGAGCAATGAGACAAATTTGATTATTTTTGCTTCTGTACATCATCACAATAGCTTTAAAAAAATCAAGATGCAGTTGAAGTCTAGACTCTCACTTTTAATTCAAGAGGTTAAGAAGGCAATTGCAGCAATTCCCATACGCATTTCCCTATTTTAGGAGATTAGAAGATATCAGTGCAAAAGAGAGAGACCACCAGCTGCAACAACAAAGCAAATCCAACAGTGTGAGAGCAGAAACTTTAGGGGTGGTTGGATAAACCGTTTTAATACAATCTGGAGGGGATAAAAATGCACAAATCAGCTTGGCAACATCAAACATCCTGGTTGTCCACAGAACACAACGGTGGTTGTTGATCACAGGATCCTTTCCATAGTAAAGAAAAACTGAAGCCAACTGAATAGCACTTTCCAGCTGGCAGGGATGTCCTTATGCAAGTTGACCATAGAGAAATGACCTTGTGATAGCAAATACTATGAGCTCATTACACTGGTATTTACTGATGATGTGGAAGTTGGATGAATTCTGATGAATTCTGAAGTGTGTAGAGCAATTTGTTCTGTTCATATTCAGGCATATGGGATAAAGTTGATTGTGCGGCACTTCACTGCACAGATACAGTAACCCAAAACATACCGCAAAAGCAGCCAGGAGTTTTTGAAGGTCAGATAGTGGAATATTATGCAATGGGTCAAACACCTGATCTCAACCTCATTGAGCATGCATTTAATTTGCTGAAGATAAAACTTGAGGATAAAGACCCAAGAACAAACAACTGAAGATAGGCGTAGTAAAAGCCTGGCAAAGCATCACAAAAAGGATGAAGTTTGAAGGACAAAAGGATTGGCTTTGGCAAAGGATTGATTGTGTACACAAACGAATGCAGTTCCTCAGAAGTTAATGCAATAATTTTGTTCAATGTTTTAAATTACAGCAGAAAGCCTGAACTTGTATCTATCATGTTTCATTTCACACAAAGGAACACTGTGTCACTGTCCAGAAATTTCTACACATTTTTGTGTGATCGCCCTTTGGGCAGGTAATAATCAGGCAGTAGAGTAAAAACTGTAAAGGTCATGTATGGCCAAGTTTGTAAACTGTATATCTTAGACCAGATCCAACATAAACTTGCAGCCTGAGCTAAGATATGTTCTGTCAGTATTATATCTGTATTTGCTGTGAATCTTCAAATTATTGGATTTGGACAAGAAATATAACATGACTCTTAATGTTATGTTTTTTTACAGGAAGAGAAGGCTTGAAGGAACAATATTTTAATGATGCTCAGTGCTATGAATCCTCTTTATCATGATACATGGTTTCATGAGCACAGCAGCTAATGCGAATATAAAGCCAGATGTCCCTATAAGCTGTTTCACCATTATTTATTTATGAATGAATATCCTCCAACTTCACTAATACATCCCTGGGCTTAGGGAAATGGCCTAATATTTTTGTTAGGCTTGGTCTGGGATTTTTTATTGCCTGTCAAATCTCTAAAGTTAACAATTTGTCATGTGTTTTTTTTTTCTGTTTTCTTTCACCCCCTACTATACTGAAAATCTGCAGGAGCTGACAGTGGATGATAGTTGAGCCTGTAGAGGCACTAAGATCTAAATAAGTGCTTTTGTTATTATATCCTGCAGTCGATGCATTATAAAAACAGAAATGAAAATTTGATCATAATCGTCAGAAGCACAAATGCTGTTGATTGCTCACCAAAGCAGGAAAGCAGTAAAAGCTCGAGCAAATAGTTTGAGTATAAAGAAAATAGAGACCTTTTATAATGCAGCTTTAAAAGAGGAAATGATCTTCATTTCTTTATGCCCCTGATGCAAATACTCCATCTTCACTGACATATTTACGTAATAAACATAACCTAGTGCTTTGAAGCTGAATGAATGATAAACCTAATAGTGTCTGAAGGGGATATATCCCTGCTCCGGTAGTTCTATTTTTGTAACATTTGAGAAGAGCATTGTGGTTGACACGAAGATACATTTAAAACTGCTTTACTATTCAAAACGATCTCTGGTGAATTCTGTTGGTTTAATGTGGATGAATACAGCAACAAAGTCCCTCCCTTGTACTGAGTTGCGCTTATTTATTCGGTTCCGAGGTTCCCATGTGTCCTTGAAACCCCTCAATTAAACTCAACCACGAACACGTACTGAGGCAATGGACAAATCCAGAAGGACTTGACTGGCCTTTTTTTTAAAAATTAAAAAAAAACAACTTTTATTCATATTTCCTTGCTGAGAGATAGCTTAAAAGATAGCTTTTACAAAGAAAAGTGAACTACAAATTGTATCGCTGCTATATGGCAATGAATCAAATTCTGCACTCAGTAACAGCCTTGTGTCATGTTCATGAGAAGTGAAAAAAAAAGCCAACCTCTCTGCTCTGCTAATTAATAGTAAGAAGAGACCCTATCACATTCCCCAGAGTCTCCTTTTCACCAGTGAGAATAACAATGAACCCGGCTGAATGAATTATAGATTGCCCTATACTCTGAAGAATAATTCGAGTGCTTTAGTACACAGTAAATTTTGGTGACCATTTAAGGCACTTTTAAGCTGTTTTCAGTACCCACAGAAACTGACTAATGAGTGTGCTCACGGTGCTATAATGAGTCAGCCAAGTGTTGGCTTTAGCCAGAGCAGCATCTTAAACCAGAGCCTATGCTCCTGCTGATGTGTGTATGCTGTGTTTCAAGCGTTCTCCTTCACTTCCTACCAGTCTCTGGCTGGGTTCCCAAACAGGCTTTCTTCAGTGATAAGGACTACCTTTGTTTTTTGTTGTTGTTTTTTTAAAAAAAATTCTGTTATTTAAAATGCAAATAAGCAATACTTACTCCAGCTTCGAAAGAACAGCGTATTCTTGAGACATAGATACCAACATTTTCAGATTCTCAATGGATAGCATGAAACAGAATTTCAGATTTGACTTTTTTTTTTTTCAATTTTAGCCATAAAAAAGTGATAAGTAATGCACTACCTCTTTTTTCTACAGATTTGTATTCTCAGTATACATGCTTTTATCGTCTCCAGCCAGAATGAGTGCATTTAGCTGTTGATGTAAAAAGATGACGCTCATAAGAGCTGGAGAAGAGTCACTGCAGTTTGCTCCTCATGAAGTAAGAAATGTCAGCATCGACTATGAGGCAAGCTTCTTAAGTCTACCTCTATAATTATGACGTGAGGAAACATGTTAATGAATAAAATATCAAACTGTGCCTTGAGTGTGTAAACTTGAAAACCCCCTGGCAGCTCGTGAGGATCTTAAAACTCCTACTTTCATGCATTTTTAATTGGTGGTAAAATAAAGGGAACGGGAAAGAAAACAGAGCAAAATGAACTCCACAAAAAGTCTTTACATGTAATGCAGAGGCAATTTACAGCAATTTAGTGTGGCTGGAATCCAGCAGCCTCCTCAGGCGCCTCTTTTATTTTCATAGAAGATGCAGTGACAGTAATGAATCATAGTTAAGACCATACTGCAGTGTAAGCTTGCAGTTTATTAAACAGTCAGCAGCTCATTGCTTTTGATCCTTGGGAACGTCACTGTAATAGATTACAGTCCACCATGTTGATAGTTCTTCCACCGATTTGTCTCTGGTATCCTTTCCTCTCCATGTTTCATATTTTTTAACAGTGGGCTCAGCGGAAACAACAACAAGCAAACAGACCTAAGAAACCATGTTTTGGAATGTGAATGCAGTGACCTTGGCTTGTGTTATCCTCTCGAGCGTCGAGTTTCCCCGTGGCCGAAGGCAGGAATTTAATCATTGCATTCTTTTTTCTCTGAATCAGGTTCACACTGACATCTCGGTGAAGGACGAGATATGTTTGGAAAGAGTTATCAGGTCTTACAAAGAAGCAGAAGACTTTCACTTTCCCTTGACTGCATCATTTATCCTCACATGACTGATACGTCTATCTGGTGCTAACGTGAAGCCATTATTCTTAATTCTTCCCAGCATTTGCTATTTAAGCCAGAGTAATGAGCCGGAGTTGGGTTACATTGTTGATTACTGTGACCCATCAGTATTGGTGAGATTTGTGACATTAACAATACCTGCCAAATACTATTGATTACGAAGGACAAAAATATTGTTCTGTAACTCTCAAATGGGTAACAACTGTGTGTCAGCTAAACAACATAATGAGCTGCCAGTGCCCAATGAAGAAGATTTCTTTTATTTTTTGGGTGTGGTTTGTTGGAGTTTTTTTTGGAGGCGGAGCAGTTATATTTTAAAATTAGATTATTTTTATGTATAAAAACTGATGTGGATAAGCCATGACCTCCATGTCTTAAGTCACAGCTTTGGTTCTGGTTACTAAGTGATCAATGCCAGTGTCTAAATGAGATGTATAAAATGTTATAGCTTATACTATACAAATGCTTGTTCTCATCTACATAAAATTTTACAAGCTCTCCCCTAAAGCCGGTTATAAATGCTTTACCAGCCATCATTCAGTGTTAGCATTTCCTTAGTTTAGTTACCCACATTTCGCTAAAAACATCATGATACATATCTTGATGCATGCTCAATCATCCAGGTAAGTAAATCCCAAAAAGTTGATTCTGTTCATCTGGACGTAGCGTTTTCAGTGGGACAAATGATTCGTCACTCATCCAAGTGGTTTCTCCCACTCATGATAGATAGTATTTTCTTTTATGTATTGCACTTTTTACACAGGACAGTTGTTTGTTAACATTTTTATACTTGTACATTTGTTTTATACTTCTTTTTTTCTTACTGTAAAATGGCTTCTTGTACACTAGGAACAAATGAGAACCCATGAGAAGAGGGGCATGTGACACAGAAGCCTTGCAAAATCTGCAGAATTTGCAGAATATATCAATGATATTGTATATACTCTGCCTCCTGCTCTATAACAGCTGGGACAGGCTCCAGCCCAACCACAACCCTTAGCTGAATAAGTGGAAGAAAATGGACGGATAGATGGATACTTATTGTTATTGTTCACTGCCTTACTGCTTGCTCCAGCAAGTCTCCTTGGTATTCTCTTCTTGTCCTCAGCAGAGACTTTTTGCCAGCTTCAAAAACCACTGTTCACATCTTACATTTTCCCCTATTCCCCTTTTATTTTTGCTCTCTATAGTGCTTACATGCGTAACTCAGTTTTTTAAACAGCTATCGTAACAACAAAGAAAATGTATACATATAAAGAAGTGGAAGACATGTATTGAAAAATGTTGAAGTAAAACACAGAAATATGATAAAAACACAGTTGGCTATTGCTGCATATCTCCAAAGCCCCCGACTGTCTGCACTGGCTGTTGTGTCAATCATGAATCTCAGTATTGATCTCAGTACTGAATACCTTTTGTATAACATTGTAGGTGATGGTACAAACAGTGGTACACTAGTTGTCCAAACAGTCTAATATTTCACTGACTAAAAAAAAGCTTTTGTAAAAGTTAATTTACAATATTGTGTATAGTGGAAAGTATACAGTGGAAAACCAGTGAGCAAATATAAAGACATTAATGTTTTGTTTTGTTTTTTTAACCAGAGTTTGACCAATAAAACATACAAAGATTTCCCTAATATTGTGTAGTTTATGGGTCTTTACTAAGGTAATATGAACTTACAGTTCTCCCTTCTTTACTTTTTAAATTCATTCGTTGCCCATTAATAAATGTTCGTACAAATATTGGCATTTTTTTACACTTTGTGTAAACCCATGCATTAACAATCAAACACTCTCAGGACTAGAGCTGTGCTACATCATATTGTTGGCAATAATACTGGAAAAAAAAATTTAATTGATGTAAAAATATCATCGCAATAGTGTTTCTATAACAATATCATGTGTTTATGTTCTCTAGTGCACCAGACGATGAAATAAGCCCAGGCATGTCTAACAAGAGAGCAAGAGAGCAAGAGATGTGTTCAGCCACCATAATTATTACTGAAAAAGGGAGCTATTTCAGCAACCTTCAACAAAGCACAGTACTGTTGCAAAGTATGCAAGAAAACTGTGGAACTGTTCAATGATCCAACTTTGATGTAATGTCCTTAAAACAAGTCAAAATGAGGCTCAGTAGTGTGTGTGGCCTCCACGTGCCTGTATGACCTCCCTACAATGCCTGGGCATGCTCCTGATGAGGTGGCGGATGGTCTCCTGAGGGATCTCCTCCCAGACCTGGACTAAAGCATCCGCCAACTCCTGGACAGTCTGTGGATGGAGCGAGACATGATGTCCCAGATGTGCTCAATTGGATTCAGGTCTGGTGAACGGGTGGGCCAGTCCATAGCATCAATGCCTTCGTCTTGCAGGAACTGCTGACACACTCCAGCCACATGAGGTCTAGCATTGTCTTGCATTAGGAGGAACCCAGGGCCAACCGCACCAGCATATGGTCTCACAAGGGGTCTGAGGATCTCATCTGGGTATCTAATGGCAGTCAGGCTACCTCTGGCGAGCACATGGAGGGCTGTGCGGC
>VVHJ01004617.1:0-10679 GCA_015107715.1 Tylochromis polylepis | reverse complement strand
CCAGACTAGCAGGGAAGGATCTGGCACCCCCTGCAGGGAGCCACAGTCTGCAGGCTCAGCTCCTCAAACATCAAGCAGCCCTTTACATCTTTGGGGAAAAGTCACATCTAAGGGTGAGGATGCAAACAAAGCTGCTGGAGACTGAGAGGAAATGTTTGCTTTGAGTTGTTGTAGTTTTTCGTTAGAGATTTGCACTCAGTGGCCTCTTTATGGGGTACACCTGCACAACCTTCTGCACAGCCTTGTGCAGTCCCCCGTGCATCTGTTCTTCCATTAGTTTTATGAAACCTATAATGTTTTGTACACTGTCATATGTGTTAAATTATGTTTTATTCGTGGTGGTGTAGTAGATGTGTAAATGGGGTATAATGAAGTCTAGTAGAACGCCACTTTTAACCAAGACTCAGCAGTCACATTATAATTTAATTAAAACATTTTGAGTCAACATAAAGTCAGCATAAATTAATGTTGTAAACTCTGTAGAGGTGGAGTTAATGGCAGAGGTGTTTTATTAAACTGCAGTGAAAAGTAGACATCTGCCATCACTGTACCATCTTTCACCTGTGATTCCATAACTCTCTGTCAATAGCATTCGTGGCCACTGATCAGAGATGATCAGAGATTTTGACAGTTTTCTTATTAGGGATCGTGAAATTGAGCTCATGGCTCATTGTCAGGCAGTCATTATGCACTGTTTATAAGATTAAGGGGGCACTGCAGACACACTGAAGTCACCTGCATGAGTGATGAACAGTTTCTCTCACTGAAAATGCTGCGTTCACATGAACAGAATAAACTTTCCTTTCCTGGATTATTGAGCATGCATCAAGACACAGGTTTTCTACCTCGTAAACCTAATCCATAGGTTTTAGTAATCACATTAATTAATGCTCTGAACCTACAGTAACTAAAACGTCATTAATTTTATTGGTGACACCTGTGTTTGCCTGCTGTTTCATATCAAAGCTTCTTCTGTAAAATAGGTCTGGATTTGTAAAACATTGCCGTTTGTCTCAAGTTTTAAGGTCAGTTTGTCGTGCACAGGAATAGTTTGATGGCGCAAAGGATAAATGTAGATTTAATTCATGTGGAATTACAAGGATAAAGTCAAAAACTAGCACATCTGATAAAACGGTTTGTGTTTAAACTCGCAGAAACCTTTAAACCTATACATTTATGCAGTTTTCACTTTTTTTAATCCAAGTGTGCTGATTCAATGAAATAGTACCTCTGCTGGGATGACTCAATCAGTTTACCAAAAGCCTACAATTACAAAGACTCACCTGTGCCAGTACAACTTGTAATATGAAGCCTCAGAGAGGTGTGTTATAGTTTTGGCGTCTGGAAGTCTGCTGGTGTTGTTTTTGGGTCCAAATGACGTAAATTTTGTCATCAGACAGTGAGCGCGAGGCTCCGTGCAGACTTCACAGATCTGTAACAGGAATGACTTCTCGCCCATGGAGTGTGCAGCTACCCGTATCCTTGTCTGCAGTCTCCGCTTGACTAGCTGTTCTTTCATCCATAAGACACAAGTAGAGTGACTTCTAATCTGCAGGAGAAGCAACTGACGTCAGCACTGCTCCCCTCCTTTAACAGTTACAGCATGCAAGAGGTTAAAGGCGAGTCTTTAAACATGAGGCGAACACCACCACAGTGCAGGACAGTGCATGAGTGTGTCACAGAGTTCAATTTGTTCCTCTATTTTTCATTCACACATCTACAAATGAGTTGGAGAAAAATATTTCACACACCATTGAAGCATGCCGAGGAGCTGTGTCGACTAAAAACATATTGTACTTCTGCAGTTTTGCAGAGTTATAAATAATCCTTGTTTCTTACACACTGGTCTGCGGTCAGCACCTCAGTTCATCCACGGTCTGAAATGAGCCATTTTATTTCCTTCATTTCCTTTAACTTTGATATAAAGGCAGTGTTTTTAGTGGCGTACAGTATCTGTTTTTGTAGTTCGTTGCGCACGCTGTTGTATTTTTCTCTTAGTTGAAATTTACATTCCTCTGTCTGCAGGGCCTCAGAGTGGACTCCTCTCTGAACTGTGAGCTGGTGCCAGTGGACTTTGCAGACACACGGCAGGTGAAAGCTGCTTTTAAAAAACTGCTGAGGGCCTGCGCTCCCAGCGCCACCTCGTCTGACTCGGAGGACTCCTTCCTCAAAGCCTTGGAAGACTCCGAATGGATCCAGCAGGTAATGAAACACACAAAGCATACCATTTTTATGATCAGACAGTGTTCAATTCTAGAAACCATCTGTTCTAACTCAGGAGTCTGACTCTAAAAAGTGTGTGAGAATGACCCATCGGTCCACTCTTTCTCTTCATCCTGTGTATCAGATTCACATAATGGATAAATTATGTGAATCCTCTCTGAAGCCATTTTCCCAAGAGAAACAGATTTACAGCGATGCAGTGAGAGGAGACCCCTTATCTTGTTGTTTATCTGATTGACCCCCAGCGGCCTTAAATTGAACATATTCCACACGGTTGACAAATGCTATCTGTGAGAAACAAGAAGGCGGTCTACTGGCAGACCAGACATGGCAGTATATGCACAGAGAGGATAAATATTGGGTCTGTGTTTTGTATGTTTGTTCACATGCACATATGTTGACCTCCCGCAGCTTCAGAAGATCCTGCAGCTGGCGCTGTTTCTGGTTGAGCTTATGGACAGTGGCTCATCTGTTCTGTTCAGCCTGGAGGACGGCTGGGACATTACCACGCAAGTGAGAAAAATGCACTAACAGCATTCATAAAAAATACATAAGGAAAATGGACAGATGTGAAGAAGGGCAAAACATCCAGAGGGAGGTTTAAAACAGTGCAAGATTTGTCCTTTAGGTATTTTTCCACAGATATCGATTTTCTAGATACAAGCTGGAGTTTAAAAAGTTGCTATTAAAGTTTAATTACTAACAGAAAATAGGTGACTGTTTATATTATTATGAGTAACTTTTAACATTTGTTTTCAAGTGTAGTGGGTTACATATTTGTCCAACAAGTGAAAGATCCCCATGAGGAAGGGCATCTGGGGTAAAAACTCTCATTATCAGTCCTCATCTGCACTAAAGTGGAGACAAAGTGTTCAGCGAGGATGAAAAGAAACACATAAAAATGCAAACTCATAGGTGTAAAAAGGATCCAGATGCAGCCACACAGTCATTCAACCCCTAAACACAGGGCGAGTATTTTGAATGCCATCACCCCTTCTGAAATCACAGCAAACTAGAGATCATTTAAAAGTAATAATAATAATCTCAGTTCATATTCTGAATGGACTCATTCGTATATAGTGCTTTTCTGCACTACCTGAGCACTCAAAGCACTTTATACAACTGAGCAATTAATGCGTGTGTGTTGCAATATTGTCACTGTGACTCCAATGAACAAAGTGTTTCAGAGCTTTGAGTCTCCTTTTGTAAAAGTGGCTAAATGTGAGGGGGAGAGGGTACCTCTGAACTTCTTATGTATCTCCTGCTGTCATTCTAGACTCACAAATTAAGAGTGAAAGCAAAAACACGTTTTGTAACATTTAAATGTGATTTTTGGATATTGAACACATTTTTAGGGATTCCCCACAGACACCCACGGCATCCGTTCAGACTGCACCTGCTTCTTCTGGCCCTTTCAGTCAGTTTAGTCACTGGTGGACCCGACTGTGTAGATGAAGTAAAAATGTTTGAAGTCTCAAGGCCTTATGTCATTGATTTGTGCTGATTTCATTCATGAAAACTCATAGTTTGGATTTTCAGGAAAGAAAAAAAGTCTGTTTAGATCCTGATCAATTCTCAGTGTCCGTTCGCTGCTAAACTCTGCTTTTCTTCACATGTTTGCTCTCTGAGCTCATATTTTCCATTCTGACCTGCTAAAGTGCGTGTCCCTCAGATGTGTTTATGGGGTTTGTGCAGCCCTGAGCTGCTGTTTAAAAGTATAATTTGTGGATCCCTTATGCGGGGCACGTGTTCGGCCCAGAGCATCTTTCTCCACGGGCCACTGGCTCCAACTCGCTAGGTCCAGATCGACCCACACAGGCAAATGGGCTCCATATGCTCTGCCTCTCCTGCCATGGACCATAGACACCCAGCAGGCAGGATGAAGAACCGTCTTCGCTATCTTTCTGAATGCTTTTTTTTTTTCTGTTTCTCCTTCCTGTCTTCTGCCATTATGCCTTTATATGCCCTCCTCTCTCATTCCACGCTCGCTTTTTGAATCCACTCTTCACTCTGCTGCAGGGGGGTTCATTTCATTGCTGGGTTGCGGGGGGCTTTTTCTACCACTCAGGGCTGGATGTTCTTGTAAACCCACGGGGAAACCATGAACTGTTTTTCCCGCTCATTCCACACGCGTCAGGGCTCATTAGCCGTGTTGGAGGAGACGCGGGCAGGGAAGCGGGCCAACCAGATTGCATGTGTAGACAAGCAATTCTCAACTGTTGTTTTGTGGAGTGAGCTCAAGTGTGCCTGAAGCTCCAGCATTTTATAAATGTTATTGATAGCAGATGATCATTTTAACATTGCACTGTCAGATGAAGGGTCATTTTTAGATTGTGTTTAGCTTTTTTAGAGGGGATAGAAAGCAAAATCATGCCATCCAAATTTTCTTTTGAAACTAAAGTGTGTTAAATTGCAACCATCCATGACAAGTAATAAAGATGTGCACAGATGTGGTGAAACAGCTGCCACTTTCCTTTAGTGCTAAGATGTTTCAACATCTTATTTTTTAAAATGTAAGGGTTTTAAACTTATATGTGATAAAAATATGAGAAAAAAAAGCGCGTCTGTGTTGTAGGCTGGTTGGTACTGGCAAATCAGCCACAACATTAAAGCGATCAGGCGCCCTTCATGCCACAAAAACAACCCAAGATTGGAGGTGGGATCGCCACTTAGACCTCCTTTATTAGTGTCTGTGCTGAGGCGCAGTGTCCTGCTAGAAGAGGCCACAGTCATTGGGGAGGATGTTGTAGTGGGCGGTACCTGTTAAAGCAACATACTAGTGAATGAGGGTTCATGTTCTTCACCTCTCCTTTGTGGCTGATCAGTCTGCATGTTAGCAGATACAATAAACACAATAGAAATCTGAACTATACAGTTTTTATAGTTATACCTTGCTGGTGCTAGGTTGGACTTACTTTTACCTTCAGAGGTGCCTTAATTATTAATGTCATGGATTCAACAAGGTGCTGGAAACATTCCTCAGAGATTTTGGTCCATATTGACATGATAGCATCACACACTTCCTGCAGATTTATCAGCTGCACATCCATCCCGCTGGCATGAAGGGGCCAAAAGTGTGCTAAGAAAATATCCTCCACACCATTACACCACCAGCCTGAAGGCAAGGCAGGATGGATCCGTGCTTTCATGTTGTTACTGGAAAATTCAGACCCAATCAAGACATCAGACCAGGTCATGTTTTTCCAGTCTGAACTGTGGCTTCAGTTTCCTGTTCTTTTCTGAGAGGAGCAGCACCCGGTGTGGTCTTCTGCTGCTGTAGCACATCCACTTCAAAGTGTGACGTGTTGTATAAAGATGACCTTTTGCATGCCTTTGTTGTAACAAGCAGTTATTTGAGTTACTGTACATTATTGCACACTTCCATTTACTGAATATTTTTCTCCTTTTGGGACAATTCTCTGTAAACCCTCGAGATGGTTGTGTGGAAAAATCGCAGTAGATCAGCAGTTTCTGAAATACTCAGACGAACGCGTCTAACGGTAACAACTACGCCGCTCTGAGTGATTTAAAATCACCTTTCTCCCCATTCTAATGCTCAGGTTGAACATCAGCAGGGCATCTTTACTACATGCCTAAATGCACTGAGTTGCTGCCATGTGATTGGCTGATGAGATATTTGCATTAACAAGTAGCTGAACAGGTGCACCTAACAAAGTGGCCAGTAAGTATGTGTTTGAGATGAATTACATCAGAGAGCGCGATCAATTTTTCTTAATTACTAAGAAAGGCTAAATGCATCTCAGAAAACTTCTATAATATTTCATGACATTTGTTAATTTCCAAATCTTTCCAGAGGAGCAGCTCTGGCTCAGAAGATAGGGTTGTCCACTAATCACAGGGTTATTTGTGATGTGAACAACATGCTCTTACACTGCAGGAGCACTGCGGGGTGTTTGTGTTTATGTGAACTGAACTTGTGTATTGAGGGTTTTTCCTTAGCCATCTCTTCCTTCTCACCTTCTCTCTTCCTCTCTGCAGGTGGTGTCCTTGGTGCAGCTGCTGAGTGATCCTTTCTACCGGACTCTGGAGGGTTTTCAGGTCCTTTTGGAGAAAGAATGGCTGTCTTTTGGCCACAAGTTCAGCCAGAGGAGCAACCTGAGCCCCAGCAGCCAGGGTAGCGGCTTTACGCCCATCTTCCTCCAATTCCTGGACTGTGTGCACCAGGTGAGTCTCACTTCTGCCATAGGTACCACAGGTATGCTGAACCCTGTAGCATCTCTGCCCCTGCTACGTGACTCCTTTCCACTTGTCCTCTCATGACTGGATGTCATTCATTGCTTCTTCGTGAGCTCATCACATTCCTTAAAAAGTGAAAAGGTGAGCGCGGGGTGAAGGCGAAGGATCCAGCTGTCAATAACGATGCATTGTCTTAGTTTTGCACTTTCCAACGCGGGACGTGTAATCACAACAACATATTGGACCGGAGGAGTGAGCAGCGAGGCTGCTGCACAGATGGTCCATGAGTACAGTGATCAGCATTGAGCTGTATGTACGTGTTTCAGCATTTCTTCACATTTTAGTGCGTGTTTACAGCCGCATGTGGAAGATTGCAGTTTTGGGGATTGAGAGTCTCTAGCAAGGCTTGGGTGTGCTTTAGGATTTGGGAGAAGTGGGGCAGGGGGGAGAGGGGGCTCAAGTTAAGAATGAGACTCACACACAGATGATTTCCGGAGAACCGAGTCTGTTCTGAAATACTAACTTTAGAGAGTGCAGTGGGGTTTTTTTGTGTCTCCTGGGGTCACACAGGCCCACTCCCATACACTTACATCAACACATAGTTTCTGCATTTGTCTTTTGAAACCGAAGGCTTGGCGGCTAAGACAGTTTGGCAGGAACCCGGGGGTCTGGAGGGCTATAAACGAGGGGTGAAGCCTGGGATTCGGACAAGAGCTCAAAATAGAAGTGCCTCATCTCCAAAACAGCTGTTGTTTTTGCCAGCAGACCCAGGTGGCCTCAAATTTTTGACACCATGATTGGCCACCTCGCACCGTTGGATGGGAACCGTGGAGCAGCAGTCATGCTGGCTCAGTCTGGATTGTGTCTGGCGGCAATGATATCACTGACCTTTGCCCTCACAGAGGCGGGAGAGGTTCTTTCCTGTTTCCGATTGGTCATTTATACACTGGATAGATGTGAAGTCGCTACACGAGGACACGATGCAGCTGTCGCCCACACGCTGACCTCCTTCTAACTGTCTTTATCCATCTTTTCATATCCTTGCAGATTTTGGAGCAGCATCCTCTGGAGTTTGAGTTTAATCAGTATTATCTGAAGTTCCTGGCTTATCATCACATCTCTAACCGCTTCAAGAACTTCCTGTTGGACTCTGACTACGAGCGCTTGGAACACGGTCAGTGTCCTTTAACCAGAGGGGATCTTTTATTTTCTTCTTCTTTTCTAAAAATGCTTTATTACACAGAATTATGGACCTATATTGGTTTCCTTAACAGTCACAACAGTTTTATTGATTTGAAAAGATTGTTGGCCCCTCTTCATCAACACTGCTTCCCTGGGTAGCCAGATTCTGGCTTTTCTGTCACTGTAAATAAAGGAAACTAGATCTCCGATATGAATGCACACAGCTACCCAGGAAGCTGTTACATCAGTCAAAACAGTCATGGCTTCATATCCTCATCAGCTTCTCCTGTGTGTTTTTGCAGGCTTGTTGTTTGAGGATAAGGGTGATAAGCAGGCCCGGAGAGGCATCTGTATCTGGGATTGCATCAACAGGATGCACCGGAGGAGTCCCATCTTCTTCAACTATCTGTACAGCCCCTCTGAGAATCAAGTGAGTGCTTCCGTCACCTTTCTGTCCTTCACCATAACCTATACATCAGGCAGCTACAGCTGATTCGTGCAGCTGTGGTTCCATAGAAAGATATTTAGGAGCCAGAGCCTTCAGCATGAACATAACATGGCTATGAGGACAGCAGTGCCACACATCTGAAGGCCAACCAATCAGAAAAAGTGAAACTGGCCTTAAAAGAAGACGAGCACTGAGGCCCAGTGTGAGATACACGAGGCTCATTTTGAACTATGAATCATTTAAAGTATTCGAGGAGGGTCCAGGTACAAAAGCTGGAAAGCTTTAAAAATATTTGATTAGGCTACTTAAAAATGTTCTCACCTTACTTTACCATGTAAATCTGGGGTGTCAAACATACAGTAAGATCTGGGGGCAAGAATCAGCCCCAGAGCCCCAAGGCTCCAGTTTGGCCCACTGGGCAGCTTTAGAAAATGTAAAGGGCATACATTTTGGACTTTTAACTGTATTTTCATTAATTTAGCAGCTTCTCTTACTGATAAAGATGTATTGACAGACTTTTCTTTAACATGTTAAAAAAAAATGTTTTTAAAGTATTTGTTTGTTTTTGTATAAAGATACTTCAATGGGTTAAATGTTTAGTTAAAGTGTTTTACACTGAGAAAGTGGGCTTAATGTGGCCCACTAAGTAAAATGAGTTTGACATCCCTGATGTAATTGATCAGGATACTTCACCCACTGCAGAATAAATTACTGGTCAGTGATTCCTCTACCTCCACGTGGCATCACACGAAGATTGCTCAGGGCTTATTTGCCGTATTGGATCGCAGCCACCAGTTGCTAGGGAACTGTGTATTCTCCAACTGGTTGGCAACGGTTCCTGGAGCAGGTCATCCAAGGTTAGTGGTTCAATCCTTGGCTGCTCCAGTTTGCATGCCAAAGTATTCTTGGGCAATGTACTGAACCCCGAGTTGCTCCCTATGCATTTATTGGAGTGTGTGTAAATATTAGATAGAAAGTACTTGGATGTAGAAAAAAAAGTGCTTGTATGAATGTGTGTGTGAATAAGATAAAGCATTGTTAGTGCTCATGTGCTAATAGGAAAGCTCTGTAGAAGAACCAGTCCATTTAACACTTTACCATTTACTTTCACAGCAAACGTAAGCAAATCTCCCTCAAATCTCAGTTGCTTTGGTTACTAACAGATTGCCACAATTGCCTGTAGTTTTTCATGTTTGTCTGCCAATGCTCGTTAAATACTAGCTGAGCGGTAGTAACATTTGAACAAGTGCGATGCAAACAAGAAATGGTACATGGAAAGGGTTTTATATGTCACTTTATACAACTTGATCATTTATACGAGCACTTTTTAACCCTAAGTGTTTTCTATCGAACAGTCACGCTCCATTGAATGCATGTGAGATCAATTTGGGGTTCAGTAATGCCCCCAGGAAACTTTATAATGCAGACTGGAGCAGCAGCCAGGGATCAAACCACCAACCTTCTAGTTAGTAGGATGACCTGCTCTACCTCCTGAGCCACAGCCACCCCAAATGGAAGTGGTTTGCCTTCAAACTAAAAGTTGCTCCTCAGTGCTGCAGCCAACATGTTTTTACTTTGAAGTCAAATGGTCTCCATTCCTGGTTTGTGTCACAGTTTTCATAGTTTCAGTTCGGAGAGCAGCTGGACGGTGTTTGTAGACAAGTCCATCACTTCCGTGCAAATAAGATGGCAGCATGGTGCAAGAAGCCAAAGCAATCACAAGGTTTTTGCCAGCTGTTTGTGGAATACATGTTTTTCCCTAGTGACATTCAGTTGCTAAGGGGCTGTAGGGCTGCCTCTCTGGTGCTTTAGCAATTGTTTTCCCAGCATTTTCCCGGCAACCAGATGGCCATAGACCAGTCTGTAGTCCTGTGTGCCTGGGGCCTTGTTCACTTGATGGAATGATGGAAAATGTTGGAAAGTTATTGTCTCATGATTAGTGGTCACATGTCTGCAAAACTTGAATCGGTAACTATGGTATTGTTGACCAAGAAGCAACTTTAGTTTACATTTTCTTCAGAGACTGATAGGAAAAAAGGGTTCCTGTAAATCATGTGACAGGTTGAGAACTGGCTCACGTCTCCTCACCAAAGAAATCCTCGTCATCTGTAGGTCTGTGGTTACACCACATGCAAACATAAATATACAAAAAATAAGGTGAGGATTAGTGATTCAAGGTTGAATGGCATTAATAAAAAAATTCTGCCATGTAGCTGACTGACAACAAGTGTTCCAGCCAAATCCTGAGCACTCACAGCAAATCATTCACCTGTCCTATCTTGTAGCCTGTGCACTGAACAAACATGTTTACAATGATTTTTCATTTTTAAAGTACGCAACACTCAGACATGCTACACTTGGATGTCTACACTGGGTAGCGTTTCCATGCAGAATGATTTATTGTCAGAGTTTGAGGCTAAAAGCAGTACTATCTAATTACAGACCAATATCTAATCTATCTGTGCTGGCCAAAGTTCTTGAAGCTCTTGTGTGTGAGCAGTTAAAGGAGTTTTTACATATCAATGCCATTTTATCTGAATATCAATCAGGCTTTAGGAAGAATCACAGTACTATCACAGCTGCAATTAGAGTGGTAAATGATATTACTATTGCACTTGATAAAAAACAA
>VVHJ01004610.1:11197-33370 GCA_015107715.1 Tylochromis polylepis | reverse complement strand
TTGCATTTGAATTAAATGATGATCAGGCAACTTGAATATCAGTGTTATTTCTTCGTTAACAGGTATGAGATCAAGTATGACAAGGAGGACTATATGCTGAGAGTGAAGAAGGCTTCCGTTAATGACGAGGGCACATTCACCTGTGTCGCAGAAAACCGTGTGGGCAAGCTGGAGGCCTCCGCCACCCTCACAGTCAGAGGTATGAAACAGATGTATATAAATATATGTATATATATTTTTAGCATTAAATATCAATTAAAAACACAAAGAGAAACTGTTGAGCGTATTGTTCTTATACACAACGATGAAGTTTTGGATTGGTAATTCACTCCTTACTGTCCCCATTACACAAGTGGAAATGCAGAATGCTGAGTACTATAGCCAAGAGAGATGTAGACAGTCCATGAATCTGTTTAATTATTTACATTTCCAAGTGCAGCGTCGACACACTCTGTCACCCTCCCCCTGTTGTGGTGGCCTGCAAGCCACACTGCCCTCCATGCTGTAACCACCCAGTCAGCAAAGCCATTTCACAGATTACTGGTGCACACCACACCTGGGGTTTGCAAGGTTAATAAAATCATTCTAACCATTTTTTTTCCCGATTTTCACCACTCTTCTTCCCATTAAAGTCGAGTGTTTAACGTCTCTGTGGAGCGCTTTACAGCGACACAGAGGACCAGAAGGAGGTAAAACAAGGTCTTGGTTGACTACTTGTTTTATGTTTTTGGAATCCACATTCGTGAGAGTACCACCTAATTTTTTTGTTTACTTCACCATGAGAACCTATACAGCAACACAGAGGAGACATTGGGAACAACTACCAATTCATCTGTGGGGGTCTACTTTTCTCTGTGACAATTTCAGAAGACTCATCTTTTGGATATAACCTACATGCCTGACTTTTTTTTTTTTAATTCTCTTTCCTCCTCTTTCCTCTTTTTGGGTTCTGTTCATCAGCATTTATGGCAAACACATCTTTGCCTCACTACTACAAACATACACCACCCATAGAATTGTAGATTTCATTATTGCAGAGAAGGTCCAGCAGTGTATTTGTCCCTGAGGAGCAATAATGACTGCCCACACTGAAATTTGAATGCAGTTTAAGCCTTGACTACCAGTGGGTATTCACATCAGACAGCCTCTGTCATTCAGGGGTCTGAGAAACAAATGATGGGAGCTCAACAGTAAAACTGTCCAGTGGACAGTGGACAAAACCTATTGGATCCTCTCTTTGTGATGCTTACACTGTGCTAGAAGTGTATTTGCCCAACACAACATGTCATTCATTCTGATTTTGATTTCCCTTGGCTTATTTCATTATGTTCTGTTCCTTTTGTGTTGTTTTATATGTTTGTGTGTCTGTGTCTTAATTTGTTTCTTTTGTGTATCCACTCCACCATTGTCGTGTTTCCAGCTCGCCCTGTCGGTAAGTACCCATCCTTCTGATTTGATCCCATGCTGCATGCCTTCTCCATACACCCTGTTGCATTTGACTGCTTGACAATCAGTAACCATCGCTTTAACATTCCTGTATTTGACTAACACATTTGTTGCATAAGTTGTCCTTTCTTTCAGTTATTCTTTGTACATCAAATACTTATGTGATATTTGCAGATTTTAGAGCTGTATCTCTTTTCGTTAACTGGCTCTGGTACGTACTTTAGAACTCAGGAACACTGCTAAAACTTTTCTGTCTATACAGAGGCCAGATATATATTTAGACAGATACTTTTTTTTGTTTGTTTGTTTTCCACCCTGTGATCTTGAGCAAATCCAGTTTAAAATGAATTAATAAATAAATAATGTTTTCTAGTGGCAGTCCTCAGGTTTAATTTCAGAAAGTATGCCTTAAGTCTTGGGTACATAGAAATCCCTTGATGCTTTACGGCTTTACTAGAAATGCCTTCCCGTGGGTTTACACTATAAATAGCTGCCATAAACTTTGCATTGTCATAAAGTTACTATGCATTTTGTATTGTTATCGCTTATACGTGAGCTCTACTGTCAGCTGATGAATATTGCGTATGTTGTTGTTCTACAGCACAGATTTATTATTATAGCTTAAGGCTTATGTTAGCATTGTTGCCCTAAACTGAATGTTCTTTAGATTCTAGTCTCTATTCTTTACAGTGAAAGAGTGGGCTAGTAGTGTAATTGACTCAGACATTGTCATCTCATATGGCCCAGAATGTGTCTTGAGGCCATCTGTAGATTCTTTTGGATCACAGAGCTGAGCTCTGTTTAGTTTTGATCAGCTTCTTTCCTCCTGAGCCCAAGAACACCGATCTGGGAATGTCATTTTATTTCCCTATAGATTGGTGTAGGTCAAAAGAAAACCACATTTGGCACAATTCATATGTGAGATTGTTAGAGGGAGTAAGTGAAAATTGGCATCTTGAGAGAAAGACGTGCTTTTGAGAGCAGAAACGGGAAGAATGCAATAATGAGAAATATGCAGGAGGAGAAAGAAAGGGAAAAGAATGGCAGAAGTGTGTGTCAAGACAAGCTTGACTGGTAGAAAAAAAAACAGACACTGCTTCAATGGCAGGACTTTGGTTGGCAAAACAGCAGTGGCTGTTCTCTGATTGTCAAACTGTCAGTTTCCAAGAAGATGGAGGAAATTACACATTCACTCTGCCTGTGGGAAGAGACTGTAATTGCTGTCAACTTTTGAATAAAATATGATTGAACGTGGGATTTTAAAGGAGGAAGAAATATTTGTGCTTGAGTGTGCTGAATGGATCGCTGTCTCTTTGTCCATTTGTTCTTTTCACCCTGACTGCTGTTTTATGCTGAGCCCTCTCCAAGCCAGGCAGATGTGACTTGTCATGAATTAAATATGGGCCCCTGATCGTGTGTTTCCTTAGGAGGGAACAGGAAGGAGCTTCTCATATGTCATTAAGGGTTTCTGAATAAAAAAAACAGGGCCAATGTCTGCTAGCCCTGAGCCAAGCTGTGAAACTGCCGCACACCGACTCCCCCTTGATTTGTCAAAAAGTTTTGATCTGTACTTTCCAATTGGACCGTTCTGCTTTTTGGTCATTCTCAATCATATTCCCCATGACTGTTTTATTCAAATTAAATGTAAAGATAGAAAGAGGGATGAAAACTTGCAAAATATGTAGACAACTAACAAAAAAAAGGAATAAAGACTTAAGCCTTTTTGTTTATATTGCAGCTTTAATTGGAGCCAACAGTCACGCAGCTGAGATTGGATGGACTGGATGTTTTTGCCACTTATTAATGAATCAAACAGTTTAGCACACTTGCACATTAGGAAGCTTAACTATTAATAAAAAGATATCTTGGAGAATGCCTCCAAGATATCTGTGGGTCATGATGAAACTGGTTTCCAAACAGATTGCTTCCTTGTATTGGGTTTGTTAACATCGACTGTAGATGAAAGAGTTTTAGGGGTTTTTTTTGGTCTGTCTTTGGAAACAGTGACTCATACAATGACTCAGTTCAAAGAATAAGAAATTCAGGCCCATTTAACATGACTTTAAATCATGAATAGCGGGGAAAAAAGGAAGTAAACATCCTTTTTTTCTGTTAAAGTGTGTAAAATAAGTCCATGAGAATGGGAAATGAGTCGTTAATGGGAATTGAGAAAGTGACAAAAGACAAAAGGCATTCTGTAAGGTGTGAAACCATATTTTAGTGAGTTGCTAATAATGCAGTGTGTGGTATGGAATGGAGCAGAGAATGAGAGGGAGGGAACTAAGACCTTGCCAGAGCAGGATTTAAGAGCTCTGTATCAGGCCCAGCATTGTGAGAGCCACAAGATATCCAAGCAGCAGAAGGCCAAACGGCAAAGCAGTAAATCTGTTGCCATCTGCACCATTCCCAACTGTGTGTATCTTTGACAAATACACACGCCCAAAAAGGGATTACATGATGAAACCAGCCAAATGGGAAGAGTTTGGCCTTACTGGAACCAGCTGGCTTATCAGAGAAAGGACTTATAAAAAATCAAAAGAAACAGAAAGAGTGCAAGATGTTGCATTGCAACAATTCTTGTCAGAATTTTGCAGAAGTCCACAGAAGTCTTGGTGTTTCTCGTTGTGTTTCTTAAAAGAAAATGGTCCCTCTAATCCACTCTCTGCACTTATTTGATAGTATGGCAGTGACTCAGGGTCCTTAATGTGTTGACTTTCATTATCTCTGCAGGAGCTGTTTTTCCTCTGTAAGAGTTTTTGATTTTTATCTTGGCAAACATGGCTCTTGTCAACATGATCCTCAATGACATTCATCGAAGAAACAAGTAGAGGCCCTGGGTCAGGCAGTAATTTACTCAGATAGTTAACACGTTTTCTTGCAGTTGTACCGATCATCATCTATCAAATGATAGATTATTATGTCTGGATAATAAAGTTTTTTATGCATAAGGACACATGCTATATGCCTTTATTGTGCAATCTATGCACGTGGATTTTTTCAGCTTTTGCTTGTTAAATATCTCATTAAAAAGCAATTGAAATAGCTCTGAAACAAAGTTTGGTGTGAAATTCTCCCTCCTTAACCTGGTGTCACGGAACGGTCAGAAAGCAAAGAACGGCAGCACTGCACACCAATAGAAGTTGTATCCAGTCCTCTTTCTTTGTTATTGACCTGCATCTGTCAAGTTGTCAGTCAGAAATGTCTCACTCTGTTTGTCTAGCTGCTGGTAAAGTTGTGAATGTTAACTGAGAAAGCTTCACGGTACAATTTAAGACTGATAGCTTTTCAAGTGTTAGCTCGTTGTGTCGTAAACACTGCAGTAGTCTTTTCTTTCTCTCACTCACTTTTGATACAGCTTTGATCAGAAGTTGTATCAAGCTGCTCACAATCTTGACTTTTATATGAGATGCATTCTGATGCAGAGTAAAACCTACATATGGAAAGTCAGACACAATTAACCCTGTCTATTCCTGTTATAGTTTTTCATGTTTCCAGGGCATTGGTGTGCCTATGTGTTGTCTCAGATCTAAATGCCTTTGTGACTGAGAAGCTTCCTTGTGTGAATGCCACTCTGACTGTCATTCATTCAGCTTCAGTCTCACCTGGATGAATGGCCAGCCTTGTTACCATGGCAGTGACAGTCATGATAGTCACTGGTGTTCAGAGCAAAAGACAGATAAGATGCTGCATGGAAGCTCTGTACAGCACCCCCATTTTGATTTGACCATGTGGTATATTGCTTGTTTTTGCTTGAAGTCCTTAAGCATTCATGTTTGGCTTCACTATGCACCACAAGGTCCTCTAACACTGTTGTTCTGGCTCTTTGACTTCAGCTCCTCCCCAGTTTGTCATCCGTCCAAGGGACCAAATCGTGTCACAAGGCCGTACTGCTACTTTCCCATGTGAAACCAAAGGAAATCCACAGCCTGCTGTCTTCTGGCAGAAGGAGGGGAGTCAGGTACAAGCACAGTCTAATCCATCATGGTGTGAAGAAAACATTTTAATGTTGTTTTTTAATTACTTTTTCATTATTATTTCTTACATGTAAAAACATATCACTCTCTTATTAGGCAGGATTTATTATGTACCGTGCATCTAGCGTTAACAGTCAAGTTTCGATTCTACCGACTGTATACACAGTCATTGTGATTCCCCTGCTTTGCACGCACACACACACACACACACACACACACACACACACACAGCACTTCTAAACTATCTGTGATCAGTATCTTTACCACAGACACATAGATACACCTTTGTTCTCAGGATCCGCCAAATCAAAGTATGCCTGGCAAAGTGCTAATTGGTTTTCTGTGACCCTAAACTGATAAGAACAATCCTATCCCTCACTCAAGCAGATAACCCATTCAAATACCTGGGTGTCCTCACAACGGTCAACAACAGTGCCAATTAGGAACTTGTTGGGGCTTGTAGATGAGCCACAGATATGATTCAGCTCTCGCTAAGGTTGAAACACGCTCACGCATAGCCTGCAGGCCAACAATTAGAACAGAGTTTTCTGAAAACAGTGAACAGAAGTGAGACACATGCTTACTTCGCATAGGTATGATACTCAGATAACAATGTGTTACCTAAAGCATCGTGAGTCAGTGCTATTGAGTAATGTGAACTTATATTCTGTGTGTCTCTCACTTTGTCATTAAAGTTGAGGCTTTTGAAATGACTGTTCGTTCTTGGCATTTCTGCACTTGTTGGCACTTGTCCGTGTGTTTATTAATGCTTTCTATACTTTATCCTTACTGATATGTAAAAGATGTGACGGTATTTGTTAAAGCTAATTAAGCATATTAGTTAAATAACATTAATGCATTCCTTCCGATTGAACATCTCATATGTTCTGGAGATGCATAGGATCTGATAGAAAAGAAACTGCGCAGTTTGTCACATGTAAGTGATTAGGTGTAATTAAATCCAGCTGTTTTTGCTGGTTCCCTCTGGGGATCCTAATAAAACAGTACAGCAAGAGCTGGGACAAGGTGGGAACTACTCAGAAAGAGGTACTTTTTTCTGTGTCATTAGTCGTCTAATTCTGTGTATTTACTCTGAAATGTGTCACGCTGATTATTTCTTCCTTTGTAAATTCAGATTACATTATATTTTTAAAGTTCAATTTACATGAGGTGGTCTCCTTTTAAAAAAAATACATTTTAAAAAATCTCAAAACCACTGTGGAATGGAAGCAGAGAGGAAAGTGGTCATGAAGCCAACAAGAGCAAAAGTTCCCTTGCTAAGAGAGTGGAGCCACTGGCTTGGCCCAAGAATAAGTATGAAACCAAGTCATCAAACATCTTTTGCAGCTCGTGCAGGCAGTTCACATAGTCAAAGAGAGAATTGTTCATGCTGTGATTACTCTAATAGTTGGATGTGTTTGCATGTGAGTGTGCACAGTATATGTGTGGATTCGATGGTGATGGATGTGTGAGCATTTCTGTAACTCTTCCAGGTTGAACTGGTTCCATGTTCTCACTAATTGGCTGTTTTTTCCATTTCCTGCAGAATTTGCTCTTTCCCAACCAACCCCAGCAGCCCAACAATCGCTTTTCGGTGTCGCCCAGCGGAGCCCTGACCATCTCATCTGTGCAGCGGGCAGATGCTGGTTACTATATTTGCCAGGCCCTGACCGTTGCAGGCAGTATCCTCGCCAAGGCTCAACTGGAGGTCACAGATGGTGAGGAAAACCAGACGTGTAACTTCTGCCGTGCCAGTACACTACTACACACTGACACATTGCTTAGTATCCCTGCAGATGTGGTGAAGCAGGTGAACCATCACCAAACAAATTATTTATACTGACACTGATGGCATCTGACTTGAGTTTGTCAGGATTTAACTACAACACGGCTATTGGCTTGTTAAGTGCAAGTAGGAATTTGGGCTTCAAGACCTTTGTGTGTGCAGTAGGTGCACAAGTACAAATGAATCTTTTAAACATTCAAAGTGCAAAGAAAATTCAGCTGTTGTTGAAGAGATGTCAGTATGTCCATAACCTTCAGTTACTGTGTTTTTACTCTGTGCACTTTTTTTCTTTCTTTCCTGATACAATTTAATTAAAAATGCCTCGTCTTCCTATTGGAAAGAAAATAGAGCATTGCCCTTGAGTTTGTTCAAGTTTAATGGTCAGCGGTTTGGTGAGTGAGTGAGCCACATGTACGTGTATGAGGGCGGGAGCAGGAGAAAGAGACTGATAGAGTGACAGTGGCTTTCTACGAAATGAATTATTTTGTCTTGCTAGGTGCGGGAGCATCTAATCAGCTATTGTGATGGCAAGATGGATGGCTATCCATATGTCGGCTAAAGTACCTGCTAGCAAAAAGATTAAAAACACAGCATGGGCATTTTTTTTTTTTTTTTGGCTTGCAGTGGGGTACAGGTACATAATTGAAAGTGCCCTTTAAATTCCTGCTTATCACTTTTTCAGCTGTATTTCTACATGGCACACGGGTATAACAGTCACAAGTATTAGAACTCTGATTAGGCTTTAAATTCTTTATGAGAGTCTCTGACAGACTCTGAATCCTCTTAAAATATTGGATACCTGAAGAACTTTTTCAAAGTCTCACAAAGGAAAATACAGGTATCCTTTTTGGATATTAGTGATACTCCTTCCAGCTCACAATGGTGAGTACCAGGGCCACGCGGTGATGAACTTAATGGCACTATAGTGGACAGGTGGTGGCAACATACAGGGTGTCATAACTCAATGTAGACAGTGTGGTGAAAACCACATTCACTTTGGAATGAAATGTCTAACATTTTTATAGTTAAAGTATTTTAACTCTCCCACTTTTATTTTTGCGAAGATATGCTATTGATGACATGTTAGCAAAAGGAATAAAATCAGCAGAAAAAGAGGACAGAGTGTGGTGTGGGTCAGGGTGAGGTCATGGCCACACCTGCTGCAGTCTTCATGTGATTTACTGCCCGGAGTCCCGCCAGCAGTCTGTAGAGTTCAAGGAGATCTGTAATGAGAAATTCCTGATCCAGAGACCCAAGGCCTTAGTCAAGCTTTGCCTCCTCCCTTTGTCACTCCCACATGCCATGAACACATAAATTAAATGCATCAAAACCCTTGACCAAACCACACCTTCTGTTTGCGCTTTAGCTTCTATCAAACAGAGTCTGACAGTAGTGTACTGTATTAAGTAAGGAGTGCATTAGTGTGAGGGACTTTGCTTTAAAAATCTTTTAACAAACACGGATGCACATTATAATTTAATGTATCTTACCTTTGACAAACTATGCTATAGTCTGTCATAAATAAGACAAACCGTATCTTACTGAGTCCCTGGCTAGAAGCATGTGCTTTGAATCCTCTTTTGGCTGGATTTCAGCTTTACATTATTACTTTTGATTCATTTGATCACTTTTGCCCTACTTACTTATTATAGAGGCCTAAAAACAAATAAGTGGAATTAAAATAATATATTTAGCTGGTGGATAATATATTAGGTTTCTCTCTACCTTCTTGACCCGAAGCACCTACGAAAGTAGAGAGAATAATCTGGAAACACTTCCTTTTATCAGATGTAACTGCGGGACAGAAAATAGGGTTGCAAGCGAGGTGTGATAATGTGTTGAAAGGTTACTGAGGTACTTGGTAATTAGCCCCTGCAGGTCTGACATCATTAATCCATACTTTCTAATTAATGTAGGTTCTGCGAAGCCAGGGGGACTCCACATTATTCAACTCTAAATATATAAACTGCCTGTGTGCTACAGTACTAAATCTCTGAGATCGCCTCTGACATATCCCCTATTTTACAGATGTTACCCAAAGGCTTTTTTGGCACATTAAAACAAATGAATTTGCTCATATAAATGGAATCCATCAAAGTTGTAGCATTTAAATTGAAACTGGAACAAAATAATTAAAAAAAAAAGATTGTCTCCTCTGATTCTTTTGATATAAAGAGTTCAGTTTCCATACTTTCTAAAATTCACCTTTTATTGTGCCCCACACTGCACATAATGAAGTATTTATCTGAACCATACTGAGTCAATAGGCCAGTGTCTCACCGCCAAACTGTACCACAGAGTCTAGAGTAGTGTATAAAAATAAAGCTACCCAGGCAGTAACTGGAAACCGCTTAGCATCCCTCTGCCACATCAATGAAAGAAGAAAACACTACTCAGCTTTTCTTTCCTGGAAATACAGGAATCATTGTTCTGTGGCACAATTACGAGACCTGCAGAGAAAATAGTCTACTTTATGATAGATACCAACATCCGCCCCCCGCTGGGTGTTTTATGACCAGTGCTATCACTCAGTTTATTTTATAGTCATGCGCATTATGTGAACATCGTCATTCATCTGAACTACAGAATATGGATAACACCCACATTTTCCTCTTTGTTTCACAGTGCTCACAGATAGACCTCCGCCCATTATCCGCCAAGGTCCATCCAATCAGACCCTAGGGGTTGACAGTGTGGCGCTACTGAAGTGTCAGGCTTCAGGAGATCCTATCCCCTCCATCAGCTGGCTGAAGGATGGGGTCAGTCTACTAGGAAAGGACCCCCGCATGTCGCTGCAGGAGCTGGGCAGTCTGCAGATCAAAAACATCAGGGTAAAGGATTTCAGTGTTAAAGTCACAGTTACTACTACTAATTGCTACTGTGTGTTAAAAGTATTGTGTTTTCTTTGTAGCAGAGCTTCATACCAGCCTTAACACAAAATGTCTGTACAGTTATTTTCAATGACAATGGTCATGTTTGCAAGATTTCAGGATAGAAGGTTTTTCCAGTTGGCATACAAGTACCAAACTCCCCTTTTTAACCTGCATGATTGTATCACTTAGTGGCATGGTAGCTCCATTTGAGTTCAGCTGTGAAGGGTTGGATGGAATCCAGCTGTGGCTCAGAATATATACACACACATTTATGCACACGCAAATGTATCAAGTAGATTAAATTTAGAAGAATCGCATCTCCCTTTCTGCACTCTGTGGCCTCAGTGGAATACCTATTACGCTTGAAAAGACCGGTGACCACTGACATGTTATTTAATAAATGGAAGGAAGGCACAGGGACAGAAACCAACAAACAACCAAAGTTCCTAAGAGGGATGGAGAGACAAGCCAGCTGTCATCGGTCCAGGGGGTTCTTGCAGCCCACCCTAAATTAATTAGCCTGTCTTTGTTGTGGTCGGCAGGACAGTGGGGAAATAAGGAGGGGGGGAGTGGAAAAGTGATGGAAGGGTGGTGAGTAGAAAATGGAATTCATTAGGAAATTAGCGTCAGCACTTTGAGGCACTCACAAATGACACACGGTTTGTCCAGCACAGGGCCTAGCTGGAGAAGTCCCCCCATCAGTTTCACTGTGTCAGCGATAGGAGGAAACACGTATTCAGTCATTGCTGCTCTTAGGAGGGTGAACTAAAATGTCCCTTTCACTAATAGTGTTATTAATGGAATCTTTAAGCTTACTACCGCTTATATTGTTTGCTGTTGGTTTTCATTTATATATCTGTCTTTATTCCACTGTATTCTAGCTTGCAGACTCTGGGATCTACACATGTGTTGCCACCAGCTCCAGTGGCGAAACATCATGGAGTGCCTTCTTGGAAGTCAAAGGTAGGTTGAGGGAAGATGGCATGATATTGACATGATATTCTAACTTCACAGTTTATTGATGAAAATGGCTGTTTGTTGTATTCTTCACTGAAACTTTCAGAATCAGGTGGAGTCATTGTTATAAAGAACCATGATGATAATGAGCTTCCAGGCCCACCATCTAAACCTCAAGTTACTGATGTCACCAAGAACAGTGTGTCCCTGTCCTGGCAGCCTGGGCTGGCTGGAGCATCTCCTGTTTCCTCCTATGTCATTGAAGCGTTCAGGTTTGTTTTATCACTCCCATCAAAGCGTCAGTCACTAGTTATTAGCTTTGGTATGCTATGGATTGTGGGTATAACTGTATTTCTCTTGCACTGCAGTCAATCAGTGAGCAACAGTTGGCAAACAGTGGCAGACCATGTCAAAACCACCCAGTTCACTGTCAAAGGTCTCCGTCCGAACACCATCTACCTGTTCATGGTCCGAGCTGTGAACAGCCAGGGCCTGAGCGATCCAAGCCCCATGTCTGATCCTGTCAGAACACAAGGTACCTTACATAACACTGATATGAAGGGACTTCATTAACATATTCACTACATGCATGCATAGGTTCTTCATAAGCCACAAGCTGAATCTGATTTCTGCTTCTAAGGATAGACTGTGTTCCATTCCAAACTCTGATACTTATCAGCCCATCTCAGCAGTCTGCAGTGAACAGTCATACTGACACTAACACTGCAGAACTTTCAAGAGGTCAAATTTTTCATCGCAGTTCAGCTCATTAAGGCTGCACTTAAGCAATTATGTAAAATAGCCATGTCTACTTTTGGAAGGCCTAACAGAGTTAGTGCTATGCCTGCTATGTTAATCATCATAACAGAAGAAAATGACTGTCTCCAAACCCAAAGATGATTTGATTACAGTACTGGACAGTCTGCAGTCAGATTGCATTGATATGATAACACCCTCCCAGAAGCAATCCTTTGGCCATGCTCTGTCAAATGTAAGCTAATACCATCCTAAAAAAGTGAATTTGATTTGCAGCCTGTCTCTCTCATGGTGAGATGAAGACCTTCAGATGATATATAGAAGTGTTGATTGACAATAGCATGCACTGATGATAAATTGATTTTTTACTTCTTTTAACTGTATTTGGCCTGTCTTGCTCCTTTGGTGTGTCCATGTTATTTATCACTGCGCTGGGTTGTGTAAATGAGGCTTTTTTTTTTTTAAATATAGGAAATGATATTTGTGGCTTTTCCCCCCCAGTAAATAACTCAAAATGTGGCTCATTTCAGCCACACTCAGTATCTCATACGCTGGAATTTTTTATTGCTTATAACTTGAAACACATGCATGGGGGAAATGAGCTGGAACATAGTGTCATGGTGTCCATTCATCTTCCATCCGGTGTGTCTAAGGGGTCGTATATTCAGAGTTTATTCAGTGATGTGGTTTTTCAGTCAGATCCCAGTAAGTGCAGACAACTTGCACGTCTAAAGAACTTTGCAAACCCAACTCTACTTTCTTTTCTTTAGAGCAGAAAAGTGCTTAATACAAAATGGAATGAGGTCATTTTAATGAAGATGAAGTTGCTCCTTTTTAAATGAAGTCGTGATTACCAAGTGTGCACGTCTTTGTTAAATCCGACTGGTCTATTCAGTCTTTCTTTTATCTTTCCACTTCTGATGGTGATGAATCAAGGTTTATTGTATGGAGCTGAGTGAACAGAGTTTAAGAAGAGTAAGAAACATTTTACTCTCTTTGACTTTACTTACTTCTCTTTCTCATTTTTCCTTTGCTTTGTTCCCTTGTAGATATAAGCCCTCCAGCTCAGGGTGTTGACCACAGGCATGTACAGAAGGAGCTCGGCGAGGTCATAGTTCGCTTGCACAACCCTGTTGTCCTGAGTCCCACAACCATTCAGGTCACATGGACAGTAAGTAAAGCTTAGCATACTCAGACTTTAGTTGAGTCTGTGCACTGCAAGAGCATATATTGTGATTCTTTGATTGTGCAAAATCGAGTCACAGTCAAGATAGTTGGCATCAAATATTCCTCTTTGAAGCCAGAAGGTGCTCCTTGAGACTAGGATTTGTTTTATGCCAGGAAATTTTTGTCAGGTTGTTCCCTAAGACTGCAGCTTTGAAATATTGTAAATGGGAACTTAAAAGTAACTGAACATTAGATTGCTGCAAAATGGTTTTATTAACCACAGTAACATCAAAAGAGATGTCAGAGACATCTGGTTGTTCATCTATCTTCCATATGTCTTCAGCTGCTTCCCACTTACATAAAAGACTACTCAGATAAAACTGGATTGAAATTAATGTTTGTATAATACAGTGTAGTAATCTGCAAACAGAAACCTTCCACCATATATCCTATATGCACTTTCTGATGCTTCAAAATAATAAACTTTTGCCCAAGTTTAGAAAGTTTTGCCAAATGTGAAACACAATTTTTATATCTGTTTAATAATGAGAACAGAAACACTACAGTGTTTAGACTGTATCGTATGTACACGGTTATTTTGATTGTGGTCCTATAAATCCCTTGGTGGCAAAGGGAGTGCATTTTCAAATTATCCACATTAGCAGTTTTCCTGGTGACATCTTTATTGACCCTTGTAGACTTGTTTGCTAATTTAATGCTAAAGCATTGCTTTATGATTGCAGCATACAGTCAACACAAAACACAGCTGCCTAATCAATCAGTGGCTGGGACCCTTTAAGTCAACAGAGGGGCCCCTTTCAGAAAGCTTTTATATTCCCAAATCATTCCATTAATAAAATTCGTACACCAAGAACGGAATCCATTTTGCTGATTTACTCAGGCTACACTGGTGAAAAACAGCTGCTTAACATCCCACTTGAAAGCCCTGCTCACTACTTCTTCTACTGTTAACAAGCCATTACAGTGAGTTATGCACCCGTTCCTCCTCTGCATAAATTCAGCTTTTTCTGTCTAGCTAAATGGGTCCAAGTTTTAGACGAAGGACCCTTTGTGGATTTCAGGGGGCTATTACAATTGCTGTCTCTCCATCTTTTCTATGGGACATATCTCCTGTTATCATCTCTGTTGTGTATCCTCCTCATGTCCCCAGGGTGTACGTATTTGTTGCTGCATGAAATTCTTATATTCAAACCACGTCCTAAGTGTAGTAGGACTTGCTTTATGGTGCCACTATTGAGCATTTATAATACACATGAGACATTCCTATGTCCTTCATGGAATGCCTTTTTAATGTTGGAGGGACCACTTGGGGGTAGAATCTATGGTATGAGATAATGTCAGGGTGTTAATTGAGAAAAGTGTGGAATTGCTGGTGGTAAAAGCCTCTAAAGTGTTATTCATGCAGTCCCGTAAGAACTGCAGAAAAACATCAATGCAGATTATCTATCAAATGTCCCAAAGTAGCATCTATTAATCTCCTCTACACATTTCCCTTTGAAATAAAAAAAAAAATAACCGTGCCTTCTTTGACCTCTTTAGGTGGATCGTCAGTCCCAGTTCATCCAGGGTTACAGAGTTCTTTACAGACAGACATCAGGACTGCCGTCACCAGGACCATGGCAGACCCAGGATGTGAACGTCCCCTCAGAGAGAAGTGTGATCCTCTCTGGTCTCAAGAAAGGAATAGTTTATGAGATCAAGGTCCGGCCTTATTTCAATGAGTTTCAGGGCATGGACAGTGAATCCAGAACTGCACGGACCACCGAGGAAGGTAAGTGGAAGAACTTGCTGATTATATGTATATTACCGTATGTCAGGAGTATTAAAATCAAACTGTAGCGCATCCACTCAAATGATGAGTGACATGATCTCATAGGCTGCTTTCATGTTAGTTTTTTGCTGCAATATCATTGGTGCCCCTCTTTAAAACTGAGAACTGTATGTTGTTTAGACATACTTCCAGAATATGCTCATCTTTTTGACCTTCCAGCTGTTTTTTTTTTTGATTGGTGGCGTTAGTGCCAACCTTCGTCTAATCCATCACCCAGCAGCCACAGATCTGAGCTGTGATTGTGCACAGCTCACACTTCCTCCTGTGAAGATGATCTGTCACCTAAAGCTTGATTCATACAGGCTCTGAGAAGGCCACAGAGCAATGTGGTACTATATTATAAACAGGCACACAGACAGATACATATTTAGATCAAGTTTATTGTAGTGAACTAAAACTGAGCAAACAAAGTGAAGCTAAGTGTAAAACTGTTTTTGGTTATAGTGCCTACTAAGAGCGACATTGAAATTCATTACAATTTTTTTTTTAACTGCAACAACAGTGTTTTGCTTTGATATACACTAGAACAGAAATGCAACCACCAACCTTGTTTCAGCTTTTTAACCATATAACTTCATACATACAGCAGCACAGAAAGACAAATACAGACACTTAATACTGGAGGCAAAGCCTGTCTTTCCACTACATATTCAGGCTGCATGGACAGGAGACAGTTCACATCCTGTTGGGATGACAGGCCCATTTATTTTCCCTTTCTCAGAGGGACCATATCTCCTGTGGTCAGCTAGTGCATTCACTGCAGCAGTCAAACTGCCATCAAGTTACAGCTGTCGCCAACACACACTCTGGCGCGAACACGCACATACCTGAAAGTCACACATGCCAAGGTACATCTCCCCAAGGTTTCCTAAACCCACATGTCACAGCTATTATCAATGCTGATAATATTCCCTATCTGCATCCAGGTCCTGCACAATCTCAACAACTTTCTGCCATAACTCTGCTGCGCTTGGTCAGAGTTAATACACTGTCAAACACAGGGCTCTAGGCTCTTCAGAGTCCCTGGGACTACTGAGAAAGTGTAGCTAGACAGATAGAGAAATCCAGTTCAGAGTGTGATTAAAACTTAGGTTGTCCATTAACACAATTAAAGAATCCCCAGAGTGCATTCAGGCAGATTCAGGGTTATAGTATACTCAGCGCTTCCAGTGCTGTGTCCATCTTTGTGGTCTCCCTTTGCCTTTTTCACACATTCTCACACTCTCCATCTGGACAGCCATATCATGGCTGATAAATGAACTCTGACTGCCATCTGATTCCCACTGCATAATTGTCTAAGAAGTCACCGCAGAGGATCATGTATTATGCAGAGTAATTCTTATTTAAGGGGAAGGGAAATCAGTAATGTTTGTATAAATGTTCGTTTCTAGACTAATGATCTACAGTACATTGATCTCTAGGGAGATCCCACACCCCAGTCTTTTCAGTAGCTATTGGCTCCTTTTTTGTATGGATGATATGTTTGTATTCCTTCATCATCCAGCACAGCATGCCACGTGCATGCGAGACAGAGGGTCACATTCCTGCCTGCCATACATCACTCTGCTAATGGCTCTATTAGCGCAGCCTCTGAGGCCTCTAATGAAAAATGTGTATTGTTTAGCACAAATATGCATGATAATAAGCTGCTAAATCATTCATAACATTAACTTTGAACGACATTGCGTCTGATGACTGCCATGCACAAATCCAGCACTTCGTCACCTGAATGTAATTCGGTGTTGGAGAGCCCAGAGCTTGATGGTTGATCAGATGCTCCCTTGGAAGATTGTTTCTAATCTGGCTAAGGTGTTGGGTTCATCATTGGACCCATTCATCTTCCACCATGCCAGGGCCTTCTGGCTCTCTGGGGGCTGGTGTGGCCAATTGCACTGAGGGATGAGCACAGATTTACAGGGTGACACGTGCCATTTTGGATGGAGGTGAGGTGAGAGAGCGGCAGCACAGGAGTAATTGACCTGTCAGTATTCTGCTGTGGTGCTGCACCCCTGCCAGCCACTGTGGAAATGAGAAAACATGATTTTTAAAACGTTATTTCCAGTTGGACCAACTGTTATTTATTTTTCCTTTTACCCCTTGTGGGGTCAGAAGATTGTTGCCATCAGAATAACAACAGAGGTTTATGAAAGCTTGGACCTGTCTTGTTTCTATCCACTCCATGGCTGCCTGTGGATTGTGCAGATTTCACTTAGATGGGCATCACCCTGAAGCGTCCCTCTGATCCTCACCTACTGCTTTAGTTTCGTCTGGCTGATCGATGGAATCAGTCAATATGTTTACTGAGACTATGTTTCCTTTTTCTAAAATTTATTTTTTTTCATATTTCCTTCTTGTCCGCACTTCATCCTATAAGCTCATTGACCTGTGTGGCACCCTGGTCAATGCTGGAGTCTTAGCGTGACTGAGAGTGCTTGCCTGACTATGCCAGGCCATTTATGCTACAAATCAATACCAGTATTTTCTGTGCAAACCTACCAAGCTGGAGACAAGGATGTTATATTAAACCATTGTGAAATATTAAAGACAGGTTATAGCAGTATCAGATCTGCTCTGGTTTTTATATAAATCCCCCTCTAATGAAACATCATGGCAACCTTCGGTCACCTGGGTTGTCTTTATAGAATATCAGGGCGTACAAAAATATGTGTCTGCTATGTGCATCCTTGTTTCTGTTTTGATTCTCTTTGCCGTAACTGATGGATAGTGTATTTGACTATTGACATGGATATTTTGCACCTCTTCTTTCAGCTCCCAGTGCCCCGCCTCAGCAGGTAACAGTTCTGACCGTTGGAAACCAGAACAGCACTTCCATAAGCATCTCCTGGGACCCCCCACCACCTGATCACCAGAACGGCATCATTCAAGAGTACAAGGTTGGTCCCAGCACGTCAGCATGGATTCTCATTTAAGTCACACAAAGCGAAAGGCATCACTTATTTTTGTCCTTTTCCGTTTCAGATCTGGTGTCTAGGGAATGAGACACGTTTCCATGTTAATAAGACAGTGGATGCAGCCATACGCTCTGTAGTGGTGGGTGGGCTGCAGGTAGGAGTAGTGTACCATGTGGAAGTGGCTGCCAGCACAAGTGCAGGGGTTGGAGTGAAGAGTGAACCTCAGCCTATTATCATTGGTAAGACTGACTAATAGACATCAAATTTCCCTTTTTTATATCCTTAGTGAATGATATTCTGGTATCGAATAATATTGTTGCAATAATATTATATTTTAGCATTAGTGTTTAATCTCAGGAATTGAGCAAATATCATTACTTTTTGTCATGAAAGTCTAGCAATTACTAAATTGATGATATTGTTAAAATACTATTATTTTGATATGTAGTCTGACTGGATGTGATTTATGTGGAGCTATGGCAGATTGTGCCTGATTTGACCCATAACTGATGGCTTGGCCTGCAGCATGTTCTTATTTCCCCAGTGTCACTCACATAATCCATCTCTGAGAGCAGAGCCATGAGCTTACAGTTATGATATGTTGTGTTTGCCTGTCTGTGGACGTGCAAATAGTTGTGTTCATATGGTTAGTAATTTAAAGAATATGAGCATTTGAGCATCTTTGCACGTGCATATGCAAACATATGTGCGTTGTTATCTTTATAAGTGTACATTTTTTTTCCTGTCAGTGTGTGAGAATGTTAATAGCGTATGGTTTGCACTTTTCCTACCATGCTGCAAGAAATATCATCAGACACACTGGTCAGACTGAGCTGCAATTGGAGATCAATACAGACCAGGGTCCTCTCATCTCATTTCACAGTGTGTTGTACCAGCTGTGGAGGGAACTGGGGGCTAAACTAAGCAAACAACCTGCTCCTGGGGGTTTGTTATAAGCTTTTAAGCTTTGTCTTTTTCAGTCTGTAAAATATATTTTACTGCACATCCTTTAGATCGACAGTATGTCCTGCTTCTCTGGTCAATACCTCAGCTGAAATGTAACAGACACACTTTCTTTCAGCTTAATCTAGCTAACTTTTATGTTTCTGTAGGTGTGGGGAAAAAGTGAAATATTTCTAAGCTTGTCAGTATTGGTGCGTTAACCTTCACCCTGAAAAATCAAATGTTACACAACAGCATAAATCTTTATGGTTTTTCTCAGTAACTATTCAGCCAGCGTCATATAAGTGCTACTCTTGTGTCCCTGCACAAACAGGTAAAGAGTTTCGGGACGTGATTATACATGGAAACCGGAACAACAGCATCACAGAGCAGATCACAGATGTGGTGAAACAACCTGCTTTTATCGCTGGTATTGGGGGGGCCTGCTGGGTCATCCTCATGGGCTTCAGCATCTGGCTCTACTGGAGGAGGAAGAAGAGAAAGGGTCTGAGCAACTATGCAGGTTAGCTTGATCACAGTTTCATGCATATTTGCATTCTGGTGCCTTAACCCACATTGTGAAACTCTTCTAACTTTAAAGTGGTTTTCTTCCTCTTTCAAAGCAAGACTATGTTACCACAACTACGTTATCATTTTTCAGTTTTAATGAGTGCAGTCTTGATGAAATATATCAGAACACTGTGATGAGACTGAGATGGCTACTGTGTTAAAGCTCAAAAGGAAGACAGATGTCAGCATGAATCATTTCCAAAGGGTCACAGTTTTTGACAAATCCACCCACCGTGTTGGTTATTAGCCCAGGGTGATGGAGCTGAGTGGGCAGGCTGGACTCTCTGCTGGTCACTGAAGCTTGGGTTTGTCCAGTTCTCCTCCCACACACTGACCCTGACATCTTACTGAGAGACCCCTGTCAATACTAGCAACCACCAAGTCCACATAATCTGCCAGGAGTACAAAATTTAATTAGAGAACAGAAAATGGTAATAAACTGACAATTAAGTGTCGTATTCTCTGAGTATTCTCACGTTATTTCTTTCCTTTTAAATAAGTCTAACGCATATTTATGCAGCCATATTTTCTTATGATGTTTTATGATCAAGTCAAGAAGAGCTACTATATGCTGACTTGGTTAATTTACTCTTCATTTCTGTTTGTTACATTGTGTGTGTGTGTGTGTGTGTGTGTCTGTTTTATTTTGTTTATGCCACCCTCTTTACACCTCTGTGGCCTCTGAGCTGGCTGTTTTCTGGCTGTCGCTCTGCACACTGGGTGACGTTGTGGTCTCCCATTCTCTGACCCTCAGCACCTCTCAGCTTGACCCAGTTCCTTGTGTGCAGATACCCCCCTAAAGCACTGCTTACCTCTGCAGGCTTTTAACACACAACTTCTCTGTCTTCTTGTTTTGCAGTTCAGTCCTTCACCTTCACCCCTGCAGGTACTGTTCATTTGTCCCGTCTCCTCCCCCCCACCTAAATACAGCTTCATCTCCTGCCCGCTTCTAGTGCATATGTTTGAACTGTCACACTTACGGTCATGGCTAATGCAAATTGAAACTTCATGCTGGTGAACACAATGTATGCAATCAAAAAAACAAGTGAAAAAAACATTTCAGTTTGTTATTGGCCATGATCTGGGCCCTGCAAACTTAAACTCTTTTTTTTCCTGCCCAAACCACAACTTTATTCCATGTTGTGTTGTATTTGTGTGTATTTCTATTGAAGCTGTCCATTTCTGAATGGCGAGTCATTCTGATTTGTGTACCTTTGTTTGTGGCATTTTTGTGGGGTACGGTCAGACTGTCCATTTCCCTTCTCCTTAAACAGTCATATCCCTCTTTGTTTTCTCTTTTTTTCGAGATTGAAATTGTGTTGGAAATTATGCATCTGCTTTCCTTTGATGTCATCTGGTCAGCTGGGTGCCGTTTCCTTTCTGAGTTTTGTGTTCCTTATTTGTGACGATTCCTCTACTACTGTGACAACACGTGTTTGCCTTCCTTGGGTAAAATTACATTTTTAATGGGCCTATTTAATGAGTGTATGTTATCAACTGCCATTTAGATAATTCAGCTTAAGAGGAGTCAAAAGTGTATAAATGATTCATCTGAATAAGAAAAGGGAGAGAAGAGTAGCAGTTGGGGTTGATGAAGTTTTAAACATTTTAAAAAATAAATTACATTAAAAAACTACAGTAAGTATAGTACAATGCATCAGGAAATTTTCCTTCACTAATTAATTACACCCAAAAACCCAACTGGGCTTTCCACAGCATCCCTTGCAGGACATTTGCTTGGAAAAACTTGGTTTTAAATTGGAAACACTCTTCATCGATGCTAAAGAGAGAGCAGGTTATTTCACAAAAGAGGGTTGAGTAGCAAGAACAAACAAGGGCAAACACAGCATAAATTGGAGGGTGATATTTTGAATGGGAGTCAAAGTGGTGCTGAAGAGTCTTACAGTGCTCTTGTGTGCATTGACAATTAGTTGATGTGTTGAGTGTGTCCGGTCTCAGCCCTCTAAAGCTGTCTCCACAGGAGTGGTAAATCACAACTATGTTGAGGCACGCGGCCAGCGAAAATTAGATTTGATGGAATTTTTATATGCTGATTATGCCACTCCCACCCCCACCTCCACCCACGATCAGTGCTTATTAAAGGGGATTAATCTGTATTCATATTGGGGGGGAAAAAGTGCTTATCTTGAAGACGGAGGCGAGAAGCACAGCCCTGCCGCCATGTCACTCTGGCTAACATAAAAGTATTCCACAGCAGCCCAGAAATGTGCCCGAGCACAGATAGGGACTTCAGAGGCCTTCCCGCTGCACAGCCTCCCCCTCACACCCGCCTGTCAGTCCTCACTCAAACAACTGAGTATTCTTTAATGCAAGTTTGGTGGTGGTGGAACAAAGAGAAGCGGCTTTGGATTTCACTGAATAAAGAATGTGGTTTCTGTTTTGAGCTCTCGGAGATCTATTTTATTCTAGCAGACTTGCAATGTTGGCTCTATCTGGGTAAAACAAAGTATTTTAATTCCACCTGCTGGTGTTCACTTGCTTAAATCCTAATGTAGTAAATAAACTTTCAACTCTCCAACATGCATGCTTGACAGAATTTAAATTGTGTCTCTCTCATTTGAAAGCCTGGACTTGTGGTTACGAGAGTGAAAATTGGATTAAGTAAGCTTAGGTAATGTTGGTAATACATTAAAGTGTAACAGTCTCTCTAATCTATTGTGGGAGTTTCCTCTGTCCGTCTTCTGTTACTACGTCACCCACAGAAAAGCCCCCTCTTTTGCCCATGCCTAGGCTTGTTGTGGAACCGACTTGAATGAAACAGGAAAAAGGGGGGAATGTTCAGCCTTCTTCTCTGTTTAATCTCCATCTGTGGAACAAATGAGCCAAATTACTAACAGCTTTCCTTTGCTCTCTTAAGTAAACCAGCTCTCTTATCCCCCCCCCCCCCCCTTTCTCCCCCCCCTTTCCTCCTTTTTGG
>VVHJ01004603.1:11677-22528 GCA_015107715.1 Tylochromis polylepis | reverse complement strand
TGTCCACCCACGAAATTTATTCTTTGAGCTTACTTGGCCACTTTCTTAAAGGGAAAATATACTCTAATCATTCATGAATAGTAAGAAAATAACAGTTCTTTATGTGTTTATCCTTCTCAAATTAATTTGAATCCTAAAATAATACAGTATAACAGCTGCAGTAATAGCAGTCCAAATGCTACTTTCCAAGGCTATATAGCGTTAGCAACAATTTGGCTAGTTTTATTTTAGCTATCATAATTAGAGTCTACATGCTAATTTAGATAAGTTGAGTAAGAAGCCTACTTTATAGCATGTTGGTTCTATGTATGTTTTGAATTTTTCAATCTGTCATTTTCAGTTATAGATGGGTTACTGAGAAAATGCATTCAATTCTAGCATTAGCTAAGGCTAGCAAAGGCTGGCTATCTCAGTATTTAGCTTAGCATGAATGTTTTAGGTCTTTGTCGGGCTGTCTTTTGAAATGTGTGTGAAAGCAGCTTTGATGCCTGACGGTTTAGCAAACTAGTGTAGTTCCTGTTAAGCCATAACGCAGTTACTGTAGCAAATCTCAGTTTTTAAATTCCATTTTGGTGTATGTTTTCATGGGGGAAAAAATGTAAAAATGAGGTTTGGGGGTTTTTTGGGTTTTAAATCTGGGGCTTCTTTTTGTCTCTTCAGATCATGTTTTTTTGTGTTTCGCACCTTCACTGGTGGCTGCTGCATGTGTGGCTGCCTCACGCCTGATCCTCCACCTGTCCCCTACATGGCCACCCCGACTGCAGCGCCTCACAGGCTATGCATGGGAGAACCTAATCCCGTGCACAGAGAAACTACTCATGTGCGTATCTAACATTAAGTTCGCATGAAGTCGACTTGTATATGTGCTGAATATGAAAGTGAATGCTCAACACGGTTGATTAAAATGACTTGGGACAGTTAGGTGCTGCAGTTCAGTTTTGAGTGTTTTGACACTGATGCCTCAAAATGGCACAGCAGAACAAAGAAGCCAAAGCACAACAGAAGCACACAGTAGCATACACATTTCACCTTACACATACAGGAGATTCACATCAGCATTGACTCTTTTCACGAATCAACAGTGCAAGTATTTGTCCCTTCTTTCCACAGTGCACATGACAGTGACGTCAAAGAGGCCAGCAAGCAAAAGTGTCAGCAGCCCAACCAGCAACAGCAGCAGCAGGGTCACACAGTTTACCACACCTCTGCTCAGTACCTCAACCGAACAAATGCGCAGTACCCCCAGCAAGCTCCACAGCCAGTCGCAGCCCCTAACCACCTGCCTGCCTCCTACCTCAGCCATTCCACTGCCAACGGCCCCCAGAGCATCAACACCCAAACCATCTCCACCTCGCTGGAGCCAAAGTCTAACATTCCCAACAGGGCATTCCAAGTCAGCATGCACTACTCCTGCGCTGCTCCGTGCTTTGACAGATGATGTATTTCCAAGGCTTAGTCATTATGGAGGAGGTAGAGTTAAGATACTGCATTTCACTGTATCAGAACAGGATGAAGAGGGAGGAAGAAAAGAAATCTTGCTTTTAATTTGAAGAGTCTTGATGAGATTGGTGCAGCACTTTGAATCACAGTATGCAACGTGCAATATGCCTAGTCTGCTGTAATTTTCTTATTTGTTTTTCAAGATGGTTCAGCTAAGAATGTAGTTGTGAATTGCCCATTGGCACAGTTTGCACCCTGTATCCACTAGTGTTACTGCGTAATTTAGCTACAGACCAAAAGTCTCGTATTCAGTTAAGCCAAAGTATTTCAGAAATGCTATATGTACAGTTACTTTGTGCCTTTAGCCATTGTGACTATTAGTATAAGTTGAAACTGCAGTAGCAAAAGGGGACTGTCATTGTTTTGTAGTTGACGTGAGAGTTAACATTTCTGTAGCTTTGTGGGTTTTTTCCACTAAAACTATTTTTGTTTTTGTTTGGATGAATGTCATTTGAAAGACAAGGAAATAATATACTCCCCTAGATGTCACGGTGTACAGTATTAGCAGAGTAAATACTCTCCTGTGGATGGAGGACAGAGTGCGTTCTACAATGATAGTTTTAAATAAAATATAAACCTGTGTTCAACTGATTCTAGTGGATTTTTTGTAGTATGTATCATGAAGGTTAGCTGCTGCTTGCATGACTACACCTTAACATCACTTCTGATTCTCTGATTTAGTGTGCAACACGTGATGTAGTAATCATCTAGGAAAAACTCATTTCTGACTTTGAAAGAAATCCCTGCTTTCTTTATATTTTGCTGGAAAAATATGACCACCTTTATTCTTCAACACAGCCTGAACTCTCTTGTGCAGCCTTCTTGGTTTTGATGTTCTTGACAAAGAACAGAATAAAAGGCAGCCAACATCCAAAGAAGAGCTTTCAATGTCCTTCCAGAAGGGTGGAGAACTATTCCTGAAGACTAAAGAAATTACAAGGTTTACAGTGCCTTAATAATCTTAAGGTCTGGGCTCTAGGGAGGCCGATCCATGGTTGATGGTGTTCCATTGCTTTTATTGTATTGGCAGTGTGTTGGGGATCATTGTTGTACTAAAAAAATGAAGCGGTTGCCAATCGGATGCTTTCCAGACGGTACTGGATGGTTGATAGTCTGATGGTACTTTTCTCCATTCATAATTTTATCAGTTTTGACAAGATCCCCAACAGACTGGCTCAAATGCAGTCTCAAACCATGACAGAGCCTCCACTCTGTTTTACAGCTGTAGACACTCACTGTTGTAGCTCTCTCCTGACATCTTCTGTACGTATGTATGACCATAATTTGATTTGAAAATTTCAAATTTAGATCACCACTCCATAAGACTGTTTTGTATTTACACTGGTTTTCAGCACAGTTCTTGTGTAATTTTGCATACCTTAGCATTTCTTAAGAAGAGCAATACAGTGACCGTTCTCCTAATGAAGCCTCTGATGAGGTTTCAGTGAGCAGTAGATGGATGAACAGAAGGTCCTGTGTCAGGTCTGTCTTCCATTTGTCCACTCAAATGTTTTTAAGGACACACTCCACACTTGCTGATATGTGCCAAGTTCTCATCTAATACCTCTTTGAGAATCATCTTGTTCCTGCAAAAATGATATTTATGTCTGTTAGACTGTGGTATCTTTGGCATTTTCCAAAGATTCAACTAAAGAGATTGGAACAAATATGTAATTTTGTGATAAGTTTCAAGTAACAAAGTGCCTAAAGATATTATTTAAAACTGATTCTTTGCTGAGATGTCAGTAACAACAGAGGTTAATGAATGATTTATAGGTCATTGTCAAGTGGCTTCATCTTAATTATATTGATTGTCCCTGGCAGCTGACTGCTCCATGCTAAATTTTAGTCATTCAGTCAGAAGACCCACAGTGACGATATTTTTTGTTTGTTTTTCTTTTTCTTTAGCTGGGGCACATAAAGACACTTTTAGAAGCATGTAATTAAAAAACATATTAGAGATGCATGATGCTTTAAAGAGTTCTGTTTGCACACGGCGAAAAGTCAAGACAGTTGCTACTCCCCTGGAGGAGACATCATGGTTAAGGAGCCTCGTGGCCTGGATGCCTAAAAAATGATTTCAAAATTGTGTCATTAAATCTTCCAAGAGAATGTCAAGGCCTTAAGATTAATATAGGTTGGCTGATGCAACAAAATAAAATTCATTTTTAAATGGCCAAGTCCTGGACTTAACATAAGATAAATAAATGTGAGACATTCTGTTTGTCCCAGAGTTAGGGCATTTTTTAAAAGAATTATAAAAATTCTTTTAAAAAATTGTAAAACTTTTAAGTTACACATAACCAATAGCTTAAATAAGTGAAATGGTGTGTAGTTCAATGAAGCAGAATATGACAAAATAAATGTGTTAAAGTGAAAAATCGATCTGACACCAAAACAACTGCAATTACTTAAGATGACCAAAAACAGAGTTTAAAAATGGCTCGCTTAATGTAGTAAAAAGGGAATATTAAGTGGCATTTGTGGCTCAGTACAAGAGTGTAAAGTCTACTGATAAAATGTCTGAGTGTGTGTTACATGTTGTGTTGGATCAAAATAATCAATCTGTTAGACAAGTGTGCTGCGATCCCATACAGAAATTTTCCATATTTTTATTTCGCAAAATCAGAGTCAGATCTATAACATCCCTGGTACATGTCTGCCTTCCCTACTCCATTATCATTTGTTTAACATTGACACAGCATCCTTGTGGCAGCAGAAAGGAAAAGACAAGCTGTGAATGAAAGCATTTTCTTTTATGTCTTTGATTTTAGATCCTGAACACACATCTGTTATGCTTACATCAGTTAGTAACTTTTTACATTGTGTCTCACACCCTTTACAATATGTTGGATATGTACATTACATACATTTTCTGAAAAGACAACCCACGGTCTGCAGAGGGCGGTGTGTGCCGCATTTCTATTGCTGCTTTTCTCTTCAGCTTCACATCGCCTCTGTATTCTCCCTTTTGGGCTATAAAATCATCTTTATCATATCAGACAGTGGATCGAGTAATATCCTAAACACGTCAGCCAGCTGTTCAACTGAATGTTTGTGTTAGACTGCCTCTAAAGTTATACAATTATGTGGTTAAAATGCAACTACAGTTGTCAAGCTCTAGACTAAGACGTAAAACCACTCTCTCATTGTTTACAGAAACTCTAAACCAATTTGGTTTCCCTCCACTTCCACATTTTTATTTATTAACCCCCAAGTCTTTAAAGAAAACCCTAATTACAAGAAGTTCCTGTTATACAACAACGTGGTCAAGCCTGACAAAAGAAACGCTTCCAAATAAACCTCTGAAGCATGTCTTCCTGCATGTCGTGATGTGGCAAACCTACAAAAATAGAATTTCCGATCTAGGCTGTGGGCTGCAGAAAGCTTCCTGTGGAGGAGGACATAAAGTGACGTAAAGTCTTCTTGCACTTTATTTGTTACTTCCTCTACTAATCTGTGCATGTAAATTCACCAGACGTTTTACAACCCAGTTTTATCTTACTCCTAAGATTATATCCTCCCATATTTTGGCATAAAAGTTGCAAATAACTCACACACCTTTTTTCTTTTATGTGTTTCCTGTGTGGCCTTGTCATTTCAAGAAAGGGCTGAAAAAGTTGGCTGAATGACCTATTGTACTTTTCTGTAGTAAAATTGCATTTCCTGTGTTTAAACCTGTCAACCGTGTGATGTAATCCTTTGATGGACTGGGACAGACTTCACCAATTTGTATTAGTAGTGGTCATGAGCCCACTGCACAGCAGGCCTGTCAAGCATGGAAAAAACAGCAGTAAACATATCACCACTAATGAATTAACCAGACTGAGAGGGGCACATGGCTTGTTTACATAATGTCTGAAATTGCCTGGTATTCTCCCAATTCTTCTTTCCAACAGTCTTTAAAACAGAAATTCTGGAATTGGAAATTGCACATTGTGAAAGGCAAATCTGTCAACACTTTTGAAGTCTGAGATTTTGAGTTGAGCCTAAATAAATTCAGCAAACTCACTAGCAGGCATTAAACCAAAGAATGTTCCACTGGGCTTTGTTTATTTGTTTGTTTGTTTGGTCGGTCGTTTTCTGTTTTGTTTTGTTTTTTAGGAACATATATCATGAAAAAACAGAATAGAAATAGAATCAAGTGAAACAGTAAATGCAAAAATAAACCATATTGCCAAAAGTATTCATCTGCCTTCACATAAATATTAACTTCAGTGAGTGTCTGCTCTAATACATCCTAAAGGTGTTCTATTGACTTGAGGTCAGGACTCTGTGCAGGCCAGTCAAGTTCTTCCACACCAAACTTGCTCATCCATGTCTTTATGGACTTTGTGCACTGGTGTGCAGTCATGTTGGAACAGGAAGGGGCCATCCTCAAACTGTTCCCACAAAGTTGGGAGCATGAAATTGTTAATACTATTCTCCTGGCAGCCAACAAATCCAGACTCGTCCATCGTATTGCCAAAGAGAAGCCTGTTCCATCACTCCAGAGAACATGTCTCCACTGCTCTAGAGTCCAGTGGTGAAATGCTTTACACCACTGTATCCAAAGCTTTGCATTGTGCTTGGTGATGTAAGGCTTTGATGCATGCTGCTTGGCCAGTGAAACCCATGAAGTTCTCTACGCACTGTTTTTGAGCTAATCTGAGTTCTGTCATTTGGACGGGGGAATACTTTTGGCAATAATGGGTATAAAAAGAAGCTTTTACGGCAGAGTTTTATCTCAAATATACAAAAAAGGGCTGCATCCTTCTACATGTTACACTACTACCTACTGCATGTTGCATATACTTACCGGCCACTTCATTAGGTACATTTTGCTCTCTTTTGCCTTCAGAACTGCCTTAAATTCTTCATATTCATAGATTGATCCAACTACATGCTGGAAACATTCCTCAGGGATTTTGGCGCATATTGATCTGATACCATCACACAGATTTGTCATCTGCATATGCATGATGCAGATCTCCCTCTCTAATGGATTACAATAGGGTGGCTGTGGAGGCCGTTTGAATACGGTGAACTCATTGCCATGTTCAAGAAGCCAGTTTATGGTGATTTACAGATTTAGAAAGCCGAGAAAAAATAAACGCCATTGCAGCTCAACCAGCAGCTTGTTGGCACAGTAGAGCCATGTTTTTATTTTGTTTACGTCAAATCGGACCCTACCAGCTAAATGTTGCACCACAAACTGAAACTTGAAAATAACATCTTCTCCAGTCTTGTACAATCTTGGTCAGCCCATGTGTAGTCTCAGTTTCCTGTTCTTAGCTGAAAGGAGTAGCACCCAGTGTGGTTTTCTGCTGCTGTAGCACATCTGCTACAAAGTTCACGTTGTGCATTCAGAGATGCTCTTCTGCATATCTTGATTTTAACGAGTGGTTATTCGAGTTACTATTGCCTTCCTGCCAGCTTGAAGCAGCCTGGCCATTCCCCTTTAATATCTAGTATCAAACAGCCAGAGAGCCCAGAGAGCTCCAGGTCTCTTGATATTTTCTCTTCTTCAGCTCATTCTCTGTAAACAACCATGCCGCATTGAAAGTCACACAAATCACCATTTGAATTTAAGCAGGTCGTCTCAACCATGTCCACATGACTAAATGCTGATTAGATATTTGCATTAACAAGCAGCTAAACAGGTGTAGCTGATGAAGCAGCCAGTGAGTGTATGACAGTATAATATACTGTAAATTGATAAAGTAAGAAGCTACTTCCTTAACTACACTACAAGGATAATAAGAGTGTATTATAAACAGAAACACCACTGTGATTTCACAACCCCATGCTGCAGAAGCCTCCTGTTACCCTTGAATGGATTTCAGAAAGAATCACAAGGAAAAGCATATTTTATAATAATCAAACAGGAAAGCAGCGCTCACAGTTTTGGTACAAAGAGTTCGGGACAAAAATTTTTCAGATGGGTGTTGTTCATGTGTGATAACATGGGGAACAAAAACTGATCTTGTTGGGTGTTGCACAACAGCACAGAATAACTCTTTCAGAATGAAGGTGAGACTAAAGTCTAACTGGTTTTGACCAAAACAGTAGAAGTCTGTGGTTAAAAAATTTGGTTAGCAAACAGGAAGAAGTTAGAAAAATAGACAAACCAAAATAAAGAGCAAGCTCCTCTCACAGAATCGAGTCATTCTTTGGCTGTGAAGTCGTAACTGCTCCTTCAGGGCAGGCAGACAGAAGCTCTTGTTTCTCCACGTCGCTGCTCACAAGACAGCAACAAGGTGAGATGAGTGTGAGGACTGCTTGCTCCCAGGCACACGTTGCAACACATCGCCGTGATTCATGTTGTTTTGGCTAAAAACGCAGTTTTACATTTAGAAAGACAATTACTAAGAGTGAACAAGTTTAACAAGAGAGACTTGTCACTTTAATTAAAATGAGCCCAAATGTGTTCACACAACAACAAAAACAAATCCTTCCTCTTACTATTCTAGTCCCAACTGTAATACATGTAGTTATAAAGCATTCTTGAGAAAACCAGAGGTAGAAGAAACTAGCAGATAATTGATTTTAATTTACTTGTCAAGTCACATAGTTATCAGTATGTAAACAGGCCTTCAATCGGGTTACATTTCAGGTAATATGATTAATTATCTAACTGTCATCAACGGAGAAGAAAATGGTTTAAGGCAGGCAAGTGTCACCCAAAGAATCCTGAGTATTTAATGTTAAATTTGAAAAAAATAAAGTACCAAAAAATAAAAAATAAGTAGAAAAATGTAAAATGTAAAGAGTGAATGAAACAACAAGGAAAAGAGTTTTTTTTAAAGATATTTTCATAACATTTTCAAAGATTTTATTTTTGTCTTCAGTTTGACTTTTCTCTTTCATAGCAACATCTTTCAAAAGTGTTGCCTCCTCCTCGTCAAGTTTATTTCAAGTCACCTATATTTCATAAGGTCACACTTTGTTTCGGCGAGCCATGTTTCATGAGTTTTCTTGTCACCAACCTCTCACCTTTCTAGCTATTCAAAAGTCTCCTCTATATGACTGTTTACAGCCTGTGCTTTAAACAATCAAACCACCGGGGCCAAATTTAGCCAGTTCCTGCAAACTTCAGCAACAATGATGCCAGGGGAGTCCAGCTGCCGCTTTAACAACACAAAGACACAGAAAATAATATGTCTTTTGATTTATTTAGCTTAACAACATAGAGCATCCTGTCACAGTTGACTGTTTGTGAGCATTGTTATTCACCTTAGACTCTATATAACATTTTCATGTAGCTGCTATGACATTGGAATTGGTTTTGGGCTTTTATTGAAACCATAAAATTTGTTTTTTACAACCTGAAGCCATGATGATGCCAGAAACCTTGGTTAACAACATAAATCCATATACTGTACTAGTGCAATAGACAGACTGTGTCAATGGCACACAGCCTAATAGACTAACTAATACCAGAAACTAACCAAAACCAAGCGTGATGTTATATGTTATATGTCAGATGCATTTGAAATGGCCATTAGAGGAACTTATTGGCACTTCAGCATCAGCTTCATTTTTAGTCCTTGAGGTTATCACTTGACTTCACAGTCAAAGAATGACTCGTGGTTGCCACATGAAACACGAGACTGTCAACAGCCGGTTAATTAAGTGTTATCTTGGCAGCATTCTGATGCCTGAGGCATTCCTCAGAAAGATACAGTACTGTGAAGATTTAAAGGACCAACAGAGGGTAGCTTACCCTGCTGAGAATGGATCTTATCAGTGCACTTTTAGGTCCACCCACATCTGAATGATATAGTGTGAAAGTGACTCCTTGTCTCCATGCACTAACCAAAAGCAAAACTCAAACAAGCAAAGTGGATACTGGCAATAAGGCATTAAAGAGTTCCTGAACTGTCATTAAGTATGCCTGTAACAGGCATTTTGAATTAAAAATGTCAGTAATTTTATCTCAAAATGTTTGCATTAGTCCATTATATTTATATAACTAAATATAGCATTGTAATAACTGTTAATTATTTCTGTCTGAGTGGTGATTCTATACATACAGCTTTTTTGTCCTTAATTTTTCGCTTTGCTCATCTATGGCACAGACATGTGTGGTTAAGTTATTTTGTTTTGCTTATTATCTTCATTATACTACTTTATATAGTCAGATAAAAAAAACCTTATACATATACATGTAACAATGATAAATGCATATGTGTATTGTTTAGCTTCTTTGCAAGCTACATAGTCAAGCTAAATAGAAACATGTTCAACCAACCAAAACCTAACCTGTAAACCTTGGTTTTGATGTTCATGTGGAAATCATAATGTTGGTATGCCCAGCAACCAGGATGACCATAAAAGGTATTGCTTTTGGTCAATAATTTACGATCCCAATTGTAATACACATTGCACTCTACTGGATTCACATCCAGGCTGTCAATCTAAAGTTAAGCACAGGGTTATCATTTAACCTCAAACTGCTGCCTTCATTGTAATTCATTTATATTATTCTGTATATAACACAGGAATGATTACCAACATCCACAAAACATTTTTAAATTACAAATAAAGTTTAACATAAAGTTTAGCAGTACTTGCCGTAGAAATGAATTGTCATTTGTTTAGCTATCTCTCTGTGATATTCAAGGACTTTATTTCTAATTCTTCATATTGCATTTAGTGGCAACTCAAACAAAATTCCATTGCGGACACAAATTTTGATGACCATTAAGCTACGTGAGTGATATGGGTTGAGCATGACACGTTAAACACATGGAGAATATAACACCAAATTCGCGGGGGGCGTGTGGGGGTTGGGGGCTGGATAAGCTGAATATAATATACTAAAATCAAAAGATTTGGGATTTATATTAAAATCTTTAAAAAAAAAAAAGCATGTTACTAATCTCTGTGATGATCATCAAAGTTTTGTTCAGATAGGCCAAACTGTTAAGGAGGAGATAGAGTGCATATATGCATATGTTCTATGACTGATCAATATAATTATAATCAGTCTTTAAGATATTGCTTCCAAAAAAATGCCAATAACCCCAAAGGGTTTCAAGATGGTTGTCAAGTGACAAGGTCTGATTCTGCAGTAGCATGCTAACATTAGCTTTCTAATAGCTGATGAGAAAGAAGGTGCTAAATTAATTCTATGACACAGTAAAAATGTTTTTTAGTTATCTTGGAGTTTCAAAGCTCACTTGGACAGTGTGAGACAGAGTGTTAAACCCTCCGCGTAGCTCCACTGTTTCTATAATCCAGTGTCACAAATTCACCTAGCTAGCTAAACATTAGAAGCTATTACAATTAATGTTTTTTTAACGTGAAGATGAGGTAGATGTCAGAAAGGCTGCCTCAACAGTAGATTGCCTCATGTAAAATACTAGC
>VVHJ01004603.1:0-10612 GCA_015107715.1 Tylochromis polylepis | reverse complement strand
ATTGCATAACAATGTTTCATAACCAAAAAAAAAAAAAAATCAAAAAACAGACAGGATATTCATTATGTGATAAAAATAATTTCAAGTTCAAATCACTGAATTGAAATAATTTCAAACGCCTGAGTTCTTTACAGTGATACTATCCATGATAACATGACACGTTGTTAAGTTAAAACTTGTTCTCTTTGTGCACTGTGCATGCTGTGCTTAGTCTATGTGACAACTTCAGATGTATCTGCAATCTGGTGTTTTTTTTTTCTCATGCAAAGAATCTTGTTGTAGATGCTTGATAGACTAGAAAACTACACTTAAAATAAACAAAGAAGCCTGATTTGTATGAGAGCACTTCAAGAATCCGGTGGTCTGAGGCAAGGCAATTAAGGTTTTTTTTTTAATTCATCCTTTATGTCTCATTGCAAAGAAAAACAAAGACCACACATTGGGATAACAGAGGCTACACTATACATGAGATATTGAATAATCACATTTATGACAGAATAAATGGATATGAAAGTTGCCAAATGCAAAAGATGTAATTTAAAGATGCCACTTTTTTGCTTGTATTCATGAGAAAAGCTACTCACACATATGCACAGCTACATTGGAAGTAAAGTGTTTGTGTTCTAGCCCCCTTTAGTGTTTCTTCGTGCTTCTATAAGGAAGAAGAAACAAGAAAAGCAAGAAACAGAGAAGATGAACCCTTTTCAGGACCATGGTCAGCTCAGGGCTCAGTTGAAACGTTGAATCATCATGACTGGGAGAAACGTCTGCAATTACTGTGGAAATGCACTGAAACATTAAAAAAAAAATCCATCTAAAATAATTTGATGCTAGATGCACATTCAATTCATGATATAACTATGACACATATTGTGCTGTTAATATGTTAATATGATATAAGCTGCTAACATATGAAATAAAAAAAAATAACTATAGCAATGTAAGGTGCAACGATGTATAGACACAACTGAAGAAAAAAGTATGGGATTCTTTTCGGGTGTTTTTTCCCTTTCGATTCGTTTCCTCTTTTAACGCGTGTTTTGATTGGCTCTCTCCGACGCTTGTAACCAATCAGCCTCCGCCTGCTATGGAGGAAGGAATAAATGCAAGATGGCTCCTCATATAAAAACAGTCTTCTGGGTCGTCCTCATCGTGCAACAAAATAACTCTTTAAATCTTATCAGGTTAAAATATTTATCTGCGAAGAGTTCTGAGGGGTGAACTGGGCTGTATATTAATGGTACTTGGCGATATTTTGTGGAAGAAGACAGCAGAGAGACTACAGGGGCAACTTTGAAGACATGAATTGGTTGTGAACTCGCTCTCTTTAGTAGACAGAAGCACACTGTTGGGGCCTCGGCTAGCTAGCGGTAGCTGCTAGCTAGCTAATGACTCTGTCTGCTGTTATCTGTCGCACTGGAAACAGCGTAGAAAGAAAAGTTCCAAGTTGTCGGGTGCCTGTTGGATGTAGGACGCTGAAGTGCCCACAATAACTGACCATGGCTGTATCGAGGTAAGAGACGTCTGTACTAGATCTGTTTATCTATCCCAGTTGTTTGGTTTTTTTTGTTGTTTTTTTTAGCTCTTAGCTAGCATGCTTGCTAATACCTGCTAGCTTTTGATTGGGAAGAGAATGGCATGGCGACGGCTGACAAACGTTAGCAAGTGTAACGTTACAGTGTAAATTGGTCGCCACTTGTGATCACCCTCGAAAATGTTCCTTTAAGTTTGGGCTCGTGTTCACTTTCAGGTGCGACATTAAAATACATCCCGCTGTTCTGTTCTTTGCTGATGCCCTGGCGTTAAGTACAGGTTAATTAACGTTGCTGTGGAATTATGTCAGGAAAGCTGCTTTGCAAACAAGAGATGCCACCACTGGCTAGCCGCCTCTGGATATACAACCAGTTAATGTCAGTGTCCGGAACAGTTGCACCTGTTAGTCAACCGTAAATTCATTCCAGATTTTAAACAGTCACCAGATTGAGAAATTGCAGTGTGTTGTTGATGCTGACAAAATTCTGTTTACGTGAATTTTTTTTTTTTCCTGTCATGATTAAAAGTGGTGGATGTTAGAATACACTCAGGTGTAGTCCAGCTATAGTTTGTTGGGGATTGTTGTTATGTTCTTTCTCTGGTACTGAATACTTCACGGCTCTTTGTATAGCTGATGGACTCTATGTCCAGTTTTCTGATCCAGCCCAGCAAGGTTTCCATATAGATCAAGAAGATCCTTTATGAAATTGCTTAAGTGCTCCAGTTCATGCCTTTGCATTGTAACAAAACACAGAGATGGCAGCGATAATTTTGACTTAAGTGTGTTTCAGGGGCAAGCTTAGTTTTCATAACAGCACACTAAACAGGGGTCACATAGGAACAGTGCGCACAGAAGGGGGAAAATGGGGGAAAATGTCCTTCATGCATCTTCTGCCTTCAGAGTTCATTACACACACAGTATGTGAATCATGAAAAGTCACAGACCCACATCTGAAAGATATATTTATTTATTTATTTTTAAGAGAAGGAAAAAAAAAAAGGAAAGCCCACTGCATTGCAATGCAAATGCTGCACTGGAAATGTTCTGAAAGTAAGAGACTCCAACAATGGGTAGCCACTTCTCTAATATTTAACCAGTTATGTTAATATTAGAAACCAGAACAGTCACACTTCAATAATAGTTTTTTTTTTCCAGTCCAAATTTTAAAACCGATTTTTAGAGACAGTTGATTGCTTCCAAATATTCTTGTTGTAAACAGAATTTTAAAAATTCTTGTCGAGTCCACGTGGTGTGTGTATATTAGTGTGCGTTCATCTCTTGCACAGATTAAGTGTTTGTAGAACCTGAAGGGATATCTGCACATCCCTAATCCACTTCACTTTATTAATAGACTGCTAATGACCTTGGTGAAAGACTGGAATCATTAGGCAGGTTACTTGGGTGCAAAGCCAAGAAAATAAAATGGTGACAGCTCCTCTTTTAATTATTTTACATCTTTAATTGTTTGCACTGTAGAGCATCAAAAACTGATGCCACTGATGTAACATTGAGAGCTTCATTCTTAGGGGAAAAAAATGCTTTCAGTGTCTCAGCTCTTTAAGTGACTGAACAGGTGAATGTTCAGCTGCCACTGTTAAACATTGTGTAATTTGCTGACTGGACAGTGGCTGTCAGGAAGGGCCATACTGATGTTCTACTGAGTAATTTCAACCTTGATTTGTTTTCTTGTGTGTGTGTGTTTCTTGTAACCTGTCTTTAGACTTGACCGATTATTTATCCTGCTCGACACTGGAACCACACCAGTAACCAGGAAAGCAGCAGCCCAGCAGCTTGGAGAAGTGGTCAAACTCCACCCACATGAACTTAATAACCTCTTATCAAAGGTGTGTATTTTCATATAATTGTGATTAGCTGTGAGGGTTGTCTCAACTATTTCAGTTTCTGTATCGATGCCAGGAAAAAAAAATTTTCTGCTCGATAGCCTTTTCAATAACACGACGGGGAAAAAAATTAAATTTGTTTGCGTGCGTGTGCGCGTGTACACACCTTCATAGCGGTAAGGTATGACAAATGGCAAATATTTTGAGAATCTCTTGTGCAAAAAAAGAACAATATTTTTAAGTTGTCTGCGGTAGTGCTATGCTTCTGCTGACTTGACACCATATTTGCTTTGCATGTTTGCCATCCAAATAGAGTTGGTAATGTAGACTGCAACTGTTTTCGTGTAGTTGCTGGTGAACTTTTTCTCAGCTTCAATTTGGGACTTAAAGAGAAACAGAAAACCCAATAGTGTTAGAATGTCATTTGTTTGTTTTTCTAAACAAACCCTATTGGCTATACCAGCCTGAGTATCCATGAGTGCTCTCACACTCAGATGTGTGGAATATTAATAATGTCTTAAAGTGTCTGTGTTTCCAACCAGATTAATGTATGTTTTTCTTTTCCATTTGTTTCCCTATCCAGAGAAAAATACTGAGCTTCAGTATTGTATGAAAAACAATCCTATAGTCTTGAGCTTTGCAAGATTGTATGGGGTTTAACTGGGACGCTTTTATCTTATGACAGTTTACAATCACGTATAGATAAAGTTGCAATGATGGATGCTCAAATAACGATGTCAGAATATGTACAAGTAATTCCTGTGAGTTACAAGATCAGACTCTATATGGTTTTTGTCAGCCGCTATCTTAAAATATGGTTATCTTGGTTACACCTCTCTGGCTGTACCTGTTCAAACTTTCTGTTTTTTGGGGGGAACCAATTGTCCAAATAGTCAATGCAATCCATTTTCTGTCATTTATAAGGTCTTGACCTATCTAAGGAGTCCCAACTGGGACACCCGTATAGCAGCAGGCCAAGCTGTAGAGGCCATTGTGAAGAATATTCCTGAATGGAAACCAGCTCCAAAGCCTAAAGAAGGTGAGCGTTTGTGCTTTTTCGTTAAAATATTTGAGTGATGAGTGGAGGTATATGCATCACAATAATCCGCTGTTTTTGTGAAGTGATCTATTATTTTGGTCAAACACGCTTATGAAAGGGTTCAGACCACTTAGGTTTGGCTTAGGTTTCATATCAGTTCGTGAAGTGACCGTTTTGTGTGAAAGCTTACATACTAATTGTTAGGTGCTTTAAGGGTCTAATTGAATACATACTGGTGTATACATACACATGATGCTCTCTGTTTGTTGTGGGCTGGAAAAGTTGCCTAAAGTAGGTGTCCATGCCCCCAATAGTATCATTTAGTATGGATGCCTTTTTGTCTGTTTAGTTTCATTCAAATTAATATTTTTGTAAAACCGCGAAATGTTGCATCATTGTCTTTTTGTCTTTGCAAGTTATAACCTCATCTGTTGTGTTCTTTGTTCTATGTAATTTACCTACAATTTGAATATTGTACCTTTCCTTTCATTTTCACTTGGCCACATCCATATGAAATGACAATTTAATATTATGAAACTTTGTGTTTGTTCCGTATAGAGTCTTGTGAAGACCTGTCTCCAGAAGAATCATCTTGTGACCGGTTGAGTTTCTACCACTTTGACATATCCCGCCTACTGAAACACGGGGCGTCTCTGCTGGGATCTGCTGGGGCCGAGTTTGAGCTGCAGGATGACAAAACTGGTTTGTAGTGACTCTTTAGTATTATTTCAGCTGCACTGACATCTGTACTGTTACACCCTCTCCCTTGCACACACGTCTGAACCTGCACAGCCTCATGTCTGATTGTATGTGACGTTTACCAAAGTGGAAGATTTTAAATCTGTATTTTCCTGCCAGTTTTTTTTTTGTTTTGTTTTTTTTACTGAGGAAAGACATTATCTTTGCTTAAAAATGAAGACCATTGTAACAGGTTGAAATGTATTCTGACAAACACCAGTCAAAGCTGACCAGTGAGACTGCTTTGTTATAAATTTGAATACAGTTTGAAAGGAGAAAGTTGTTCGTTGTTATCATTTGGTCATTTGAATTTGAAGTTCCTGTGTGTGCATCATAACGCTTGCATTCTCTTGTGTCAGTCGATGTTTCCCTTTGACCTGATTTCACTTCTCATTCATGGTCCCATTTTACTGCTGGAGTCTACTAAATTTAGCAAGTTTGATGTGGCATTCAAAACCATTTATAATGCTGTCCATCGTTTATTTAATGTGGCCCCAATGTAAATCTTTCTTTAGTTGTCACCTACCTGCACTTTGAGCCAAAGTTTCTAAAGTTTCCGGCCAACTTCCTGTCATTTGTTCTCAGGTGAGATGGACCCCAAAGAACGTCTTGCCTGCCAGAGAAAGCTTCTTCAGAAGAAGTTGGGTCTAGATATGGGTGCTGCTATTGGTATGAACACAGAGGAGCTGTTCAATGATGAGGACCTGGACTACACCTGTCAACCCAATGCCCTCAGAGCCCACGGAAGCAAATCCACAGCTGGATCCAGCTCCGGAAACCACTTAGTGAGTCTCACTCGAAACTCTTGAGTCACCATATATTGGCACACATTTTGTCTCTTTGAGTTTACTGAATTGTCAAAGGGAAGTTATAAACTTGCATCTCAGTGGTACCAGAAATTTTTGGGCTTAAAAGATGCTATTGCAGTTTATACTTATTCTTCTTAAAGCAGTAGAAAGACCTGACTGACAGAGATAGCAGTGGCATTATTGCTGTGGAGCTGTGCGCGACTCCATAGCTTTTGTATTTATACACCTATTGCACTGCAGTATGAGAACTTGACTGTGCCAGATTTGTTTCGGGTGGTTTTTTTTGTTTGTTTGTTTGTTTTCCTTTGCTTTTTCTTTTTTTTTTCTTTTTGTAACTGGGTCATGTGGTTTGATTGTCATGTCTTCTGAACCCGTGGGCCCTTTTTGTGAAGTTCTGCACACTTCCGTGAGTATGCACGGCATAGCAATAGAATAGATTGATCATCTTTTTTTCTGCCTCATCAATATTTGTGGCAGCTTCCAGTTGTTGAAACTGTCACTATGGTTCTTCATTTGCTGGCACACTTTGTTTGTAGAAAGTCAAGCACAGGATACGGAAATAAAACTGGCTTGTGCATGAATAAGCAGTGGGAATGCTGTCAGCTTAGAGTTGCTGCTTTATTATAATTGGAAAGTTTTCTTGAAACAGTATCCCGTCTTTGAGATTCACTAGACGGGGAATTTCTTAATTAACACCACTCTGCTGTTTTTAGACCATTCAGGCGGCTGAATTGATCGACTCAGAGTTCCGACCAGGCATGAGCAGTCGTCAGAAAAATAAGGCTAAGAGGATGGCCAAACTAGTGGCAAAGCAAAGATCCAGAGACATGGATCCTAATGAAAAGAGGTAGGACTATCTATATATTCTGCATTCAAATCAAAATTGTATGTTTTGAAGAGTGCATGTGTTGTATTGTACATGTTTTTTTTTTTGTCAACATTCTTACAGTTTTTTTTAGGATTCGAAAATCATCATATCCTCTGACTCTCCTTTGTCGTCAACCTTTAGTAACGACAGTTTTGAAGGTGAACCTGAGGAGAAACGAAGAAAAACCACCAATGTAGTCACTGAGCAACCAGCAGCAGAGCATAAGATCCTAGTCGACAACATTCCAGATAACTCCAGTCTATTCGAGGAGGTAAGCAATCGGAAACAACTTGGTGAAGCTGGTATAGATGACAATGTCAGATAGCTGATGCCTTATTGTTTTCTCCTTAGACAAAAGAGTGGCCTCTGGAGAGCTTCTGTGAGGAGCTTTGCAATGACCTCTTCAATCCCTCATGGGAGGTAAAAACACAATACTTATTTTCACTCGCTATTGTACAGTTGAATGAGAGCGGGTGGAGTGGGCTCAAAGAATAACCACATGTGTATTGTTATTTTATTTATTTTTGTTTTTCAGGTTCGTCATGGTGCAGGCACTGGTCTTAGAGAAATCCTCAAGTCCCATGGTGCTGAGGGAGGGAAGGTGGTGGGAAGCACTGCAGAACAGGTAGATCTCAACCACACCTTCAGGCTTTTTTAACAGCTGAGTGAGAATCAAACATGACCCAGACTGTACTGATATTTCGATGTAGATGTTACGGCAGCATCAGGAATGGATAGAAGACGTGGTCATCCGGCTGCTGTGTGTCTTCGCTTTGGACCGCTTTGGCGATTTTGTATCTGATGAGGTTTGTTTATTTAACAGTTACACCACAGAAGTTTAAATCAGCTGTGTCTTTCTAGAGCCTATAATGTAGTCTATGAAAGTGGGTGGTCCTGTTGCCATTGTTTATGCCTGATGTTAATGATAATGTCACACCAAATAAAATCCTTGGACTTTTTATTTATTTGCAGGCTGTGTAGGGACTGATGTTAAAGGTTACTGATGTTTTAAGTATGACATATTATATAATAAACATTTTTAGAGATTATGGGATACATTCTGCATGATGCCATCCTGATAATAAGGAGGGACATTTCAACAAATTAAAGTAGTAGAAACTTGAAAACGTGGGTTTTGATTGGGTGTTACATTTCTTTGTAAAATTCCTTCCAAAATCACTGTTTTCAAAGAAGTTACAAATTAAAGTAAATGAACATAAAGTCAATTCTCAGTAAATTATTAATTCAGCATAAACTAGGACTTCACAGATGCAGGGACTTGACCGTGGGAGGTCTGACTGTGACAGTGTACTACCATGTTTAGTCTGTAGGAAGAAGTCAAACTTGTAAACTTTTTATGGGACTTATGTTAGTCAGATGTGTGTCACTCAGCTCAACCCGTGTCTTTGATTTAATGCTCTCTATCGCAATCGTACCCTCTTCCTTTTGACAGGTAGTGGCTCCTGTTAGGGAGACGTGTGCTCAGACACTGGGTGTGGCCCTTCGCCACATGAATGAATCTGGTGTTTCAAGGACCGTAGATGTCCTACTGAAGCTGCTGAAAGAGGACCAGTGGGAGGTGCGTCACGGAGGCCTGCTGGGGATCAAATATACCTTGGCTGTCCGTCAGGTACCACCCTCTGTATCACTGTGCATATGATGAGCTTTTAATAAGAATAGCAAGATTCAACATTGTATTTGATTTGAGTAGCGTGTGGCCATGAATGTAAATTGTGGGGAACAGGAGGTTTTATTCTTGGACAAAAAGCTTTTTTCAGACTGCAAGCATATGTTCTCATTGTTGTCTCACTTTCTGATGCCGTATACACATGCTGATTTACATCTTTCTTCTCTTTTGTGTCAAAGGACTTGATTGCTGTTTTACTTCCCCGTGTGCTCCCTGCAGTCACAGACGGCCTACAGGACTTGGATGACGATGTCAGGGCTGTGGCAGCTGCAGCCCTCATCCCTGTGGTCAAGGGCTTGGTGCAGCTACTGCCCAATAAGGTGTGAGATAAAACCAGAGTTATCAGCTAATCCTCTCAGTTTGAACTCTGTGGTGCCTTCTGTTAGTAGTTAAACTTTCTGCTGTCCTTGTTGCTGAAGTTTTAATTTAGTCTGAAAATGTAATGTCTCTCAGGTACCCTTCATAGTGAACACACTATGGGATGCTCTTTTGGACCTGGATGATCTCACTGCTTCCACCAATAGTATTATGACTTTGTTGTCCTCGCTGCTAACCTATCCACAGGTTCGACAATCCAGGTCAGTTTCAAGCTTATGCAAAAAAAAAACCAAACAGTTGATTTATTGAATAATAGGAGACTCACAATACCAGAAACTGGTTTACATATTTCAAACCTTGACCCCAAACCATACACAGCTTTTGCAGGGTGTCTTCATAAGAGCATTAAGTACTGTCATAGAATTTTGTCAGTGACCTGACATCAACACATTAGTAACTTGGGGTGAAAGCCAACTCACCAACAGTACTGCACACCACAACGTTGTGTTTAAAGCTTTTGAAATTACCTCAGTCTCCATAAAAGGGCACAAACAGACAACACACCCCACAGAACCACAAGCACCAACTCTTTAGCTAAATACATTCTTGCACTTTTTACTAATGTCCTTGCATTGCCATCCTGTCTGTAACTCTGTAGCTCTTTTTTTTCCATCCCAGCATGCAGCAGTCACTAACTGTTCTGGTTCCTCGGGTGTGGCCATTCTTGAGACACACTATATCATCAGTAAGGCGAGCAGCGCTGGAAACGCTTTACACACTACTGTCTAAAGCTGACCAGGTAAACATCTAACAGTAGTAATAGGATAGTGTATTTACAAATATATGAGCAAAATATTTCCTGAATCATTACATCCATTGTTGTTTAAAGCTTTTGTTTGTTATTTAGCTCTTTATCCAGCTTTAAACTGAATTGTATCCCGAATAATAAGGTGGCGTTTTCGTGGTTTTGCTATTTCAGAGCTGTGCCGTGTGGATAAATCCTATCCTACAAGATATGCTGCGGCATATCTTCCAGTCTTGCATACTGGAGAGCAATGAGGAAATCCTTGAACTGATCCTAAAGGTTTGTTACATGACTCATCTAACTACTTTGGGTTAAATGACAACTTCGCAAAACTGTCCAACTTTGGTTATAAAACATAGATGGAGCGATACAGACGATGCTGTACTTTCAATGTTTAATCTAAATGTTATAATACACTGCTCAAAAAAATAAAGGGAACACAAAAATAAGACATCCCAGATCTGAATGAAGAAATATTCTTATTAAATACTTTGTTCTTTACATAGTTGAATGTGCTGACAACAAAATCACACAAAAATTATCAATGGAAATCAAATTTAGCAACCCATGGAGGTCTGGATTTGGAGTCACACTCAAAATTAAAGTGGAAAAAACCACTACAGGCTGATCCAGCTTTGATGTAATGTCCTTAAAACAAGTCAAAATGAGGCTCAGTAGTGTGTGTCTCCTGAGGGATCTCCTCCCAGACCTGGACTGACACACTCCAGCCACATGAGGTCTAGCATTGTCTTGCATTAGGAGGAACCCAGGGCCAACCACACCAGCATATGGTCTCACAAGGGGTCTGAGAATCTCCTTTCGGTACCTAATGGCAGTCAGGCTACCTCCTGCGAGCACATGGAGGGCTGTGTGGCCCCCCAATGAAATGCCACCCCACACCATTACTGACCCACTGCCAAACTGGTCATGCTGGAGGATGTTGTAGGCAGCAGAACGTTCTCCACGGCATCTC
>VVHJ01004598.1:11687-21830 GCA_015107715.1 Tylochromis polylepis | reverse complement strand
GCTTTCTGAGAAGTTTTTTTTTTTTCTTTTTTCCCAGTGTGCACAATGCTATGCACAGCTGGTTATCACATGCGCCTCATACCCCAGGCAGACATCTTTTTTTTTTTTCTATATCTATTTGTTGTTGTTCTCAGTGTTCTCCCTGATGCCCATGCATATCACTCGGTGTGCTTATTTCACACACTCTCAGCTGTCATCCTTTCTTTCTGCTTTCTGTCTCACTCTAGCCCAGAGGTAATTCCTGTGTTGATATTTGAAGCTAACATTTTCTCAGCTTTCAAAAGACTCCAGTGTTATGGTTGACTGCCCTATGAAAAGTAATACCTAGAACGCATAAATAGTAAGTGGCATTATTACTCCCTCAAAGCATTGTTTTCAGACCAGAGTGTTGATTTAATTTAATGAGTTAGCTTAGATGAGGGAGAGGACCAAGGAAACAGTAATTAGTTGTCATGCTAATTGGGTCTGTGTGGGAGTTATCACATGCCTGTGTGATAACTCCCACACGCATGTGAAGCACACTGGGGCTGGCCTTACTCTGTTCATCTCACGCACACATACATGCTTATGTGCATTTCAATGTACAAAAAATTTTTTTTTAAAATAAAATCTGTGTGTGTGTGTGTGTGTGTGTGTGTGTGTGTGTGTGTGTGTGTGTGTGTCACACACACACACACGATAAATAGGAAAGACAAACTTTCACAGAAAATGCCAAGGGACTGTCAGGCCTTTGACCCATCGACTAAGAAGAATTAACGATGCGAAAATCTTGATCCCAATTATTTATCAAGAGAAAGCAGGCCGAGAGCTAAGGGATAAGGGTTCAAGACTGTGGATCCAATTAGCTTTGGGTGTAAACTTAAATACGCTAACTTGAACAAAGGAGGAAAATATAGCGATGCAGGGTGAGAAGAGGTGATGATGAGTCAGTGTCATGCTCGTATAGCAGGACTGTTTGTCATCCTGCCGGCTCCACTAATTGCTTTATGAAGAGCTGATTTCTATGCAGTTCCAGTCTGTTTTAGGAGAGCAAAACTAAGAAAATGTCACCAGACTTTTACTGTTTTATACCTCAAATCTTGGAAAGATGAAAGCTGTAAACTGAGTAATCATATTATTATTGATCTAACAGAATATACATGTAATTATTATTTGGTCATCTGTGGCATCCCTTAAGTGTGGTGGCCTTAATGTCTGTCCACCATGTTTATGAACATCTGTCCCCACCCTGCCAGTGGGGTTTGTGACTCCCTATGGAGCTATTTTAAAAGCCCCGAGGTCTGGTGACCTCCAAGAAGGGTCACACTCACTATCAGCGGAGGTCCAGCCCTGCTTTAGCATGATATGCATTCTTTTTTTTATGTCCATCTTCATTCCTTCCTTAGAGCTGCCGTCTCCATCCCCTATTCCTCTCTTCATCACTCCACTGTGGAATTCTAACAACTCGGTGTTGAAAGTGAAAAGGCGATGACCTATCTTAACCTAGACTTTTCAGCAGTTCAGTACTTATTACAGTTGCGTACTTTCAGCTGAGTCGCAGTGATTCCTCTCATCTCCAGTGAGTTTGTTTAGACTTGCTGTCTGTTTTTCACCATGGCGAATGCTTTTCAGAAACCTTTGTAAATGAGTCTCTCAATTCATGCCTGCATTGATAGCTGCAGGACACGTGATTCTCTTTCCAGCAAGTGGAACTAGAGGGTGACACTTTTTTTTAGCCTCTCATAGAGTATTAGTCCCATTCTCATCACAATGTCCAGTTCTAAGCCCTAATCATGCTTTAGTGGAAGCTAATTTGGGGTGATTTATAGAGTACCAAGCAAGAATATGCGTATTTCTTATTAGGAAAGTAAACATTTTAGGCAGTATTATAGTTGTCAGAATATTAGCCCTGAACAGCTTCTGCTAATAAGCAAATAATCAGCAAGTAATCTCACACACATGCAAAAATGAGTTTCAGGGTTCCTAATGTAAATTCTTCCACTCTCTCTATGTCCTCCTGGTGACAGTGCAATTTTATGACTGTCCCACAACAATTCACTAGGATCAGAAAATAATATCAAAATTAGGTTTAATAAGACATTAAAATGATTATTACTGAGAATATAAACATGGGAAAAGATGATGAAAGAAGGCAGATGAAAGACGGGGAAGATGTCGACATAAGTACAACAATTGACACCGATCAATCACAGTCAAAGCCCCAAGGCTTTCAAGAGTCTGTTCAAAGTATGCTATCTGAGCAATTTATGTTCGTGACATCATCCTTTTCATGACGGAGACCCCATATATTTTGAGAACCATCAAATACATTCTTCCATTCCTCTCAACAGATTTCCACCGTGAATTGGTTGCAGGTGTATCCTCTGCATGTTCATATGCTACACATTTTATCCTCATTTCTGACCAAATGTTCACTCTGAATATTTTCCAAAGAATTGGTCAAGAGAGAAAAGACTATTAGCATGTGCAATTAGCATCTGCGAAGTGAGTTTTATTTCCTCTTGTCTGACAACATTGACACCTTGAATAGTGGTTAGTGTGAAAAGAGGGAAACTCGGCAGCTACACACACAGAGACTCGCACACCAGCAGTGTTTGATAAGTCAACAGACGTCCTCCTCTCATTAATAGTTTGACCCCTCTGTTTGCAGCACTTCAGGTGGGGGTCACGCTTTCTTGTCTTTGAGTAAAGGGAGTTTCAGCATGTGTTTGTACATACTGAGCGATATGTGTGCTTGTGTGTCCATGTGTTCAAGGGCATGACTCCAAAGAGTTCAATCCAGCTGAAAATAATAGGGAAATCAGGGTGGTGCTCTGAAATCACACCTACAAATCAAACATAGTTAGCATTCTGTAGCAACAAAGGAGAGATGATGGGCAGAGCAATGACGCAATGCCATTATAAACACTAGTAGTCCTGCCACTAGCTGCTGCTGCTGCCACTCCAAGGTTACAAATACGAGTCAGTAGTGCAGACCCCTGCACTTTCAGCATGCCGTCCAACAAAGCTGCTCTTGTGTGAACGTGTGTTCTCTGTGTTTAGACTGTAAGCAGGATACTGTTGAGCAGCTGCCACTCATCCAAAGCCAGGCCAAGCCATTGCTCACCTACACAAATTTAAAACCGTGATATTGTATATAAAGGAATTAACAGTCCCAGAAAAGCAGCAAATTCAAATTCTTTTTTCTTTTTCTTTTTTTTTAGCTACACAAACAGTGCTGTGTAGTGGAATTAGTCCGCCATTTTAGTCTAGAGTGAAATCATTTCACAGATTACTTTTTAATCTTGTGTAACAGACCTTTAGTCTTAATCCTGTGGACTTGAATGGACTCTACTTATATACCACTTTTCTACTCAGTTTGAGCACTAAATGTGCTTTCTTATCACAAGCCTCATTCACGCTTTCACACAAACATTCGTACAGTTACTTTTTTCTATGCCTAAGCTCTTTGCCGAACATTCGCACACCAACTCTGATGGATACATCACAGACAACTTGTGGTATAGTATCTTGTCCAAGGATACTTCAACATACAGACTAGCTGAGCCAGGAATTGAACCACCTACCTTCCAGTTAGTAGATGACCTGCTCCACCTTCTGAGATTTTCATCTCTTTTGAAATATCTCAACAAGTTTTGAACAGCTTTATCAACATCTTGACATCCTCTTCTTGTATCTGCTGTTTTCATTCACTAACAAGGACCACAGTCTCAACTGTTTATTGATAATGAATATGATGATTAGATGAAGGCACTGCAGTTTGGGGAAGGCCTTACTGACGTGTAATAAACACCTTATAAACAAAGTAAAATCATAAAAGTTGAGCAAAAAGTATCTCAACCAATTTCAATCCCAACCATTAATATTAGTACTGTCATTATTGGATATGTGGTGGTGGTGGTAGTATAATAATAGTAGTAGTGGTAGTGAAGATGAATGAAATGCATGGGAGCCTTTTACACTTTGCATAATTGACAGCAGTTCTCGAAGCAAAACTGCAGCTTTATGGATCATTGTGTAACTGTTTTCATGGTTGCATGAAAGATTGTGGGGTTGACAAATTTTCTGTCTGCTATCTCATCTTTGGTTATGCTGCTTTTGAATAAATTTGTCCTAGTGTGGCAGAGTTATGTGGTAAACAGCAGCTATGGCAGCATTTTATGCCGACTTGAAACTACAGGGATTGGAACTTAGTGTGGACTGAAAATGTTCAATCTTACTCACTTAATTTCTGTTTTTTCTGGCAGCTGTAGCTGCTCATATAAAATGTGCTCTTGACAACAACAACAGGGAGAGCCAGCGTGTTTCAGGACTTCATTACAAAAGAGAAGCCTGCCTGCTGGTAAAGCGTAACAAACAGCTGATCAGACAGGGTAGCTGTGTAATTTCATAAAGTATCTCTCTCCCACTTTTATTCAAATTGCATCTGCAGCAAAAAGACCAAACAAAAAAACACACAGCTGTTGGACTATATGTAAATCAAATTAGAATCTTATGGTTCAATAAAAGTCTTGTGTTTTTGTGTCATTGTCCAGCGTTTTGTACAGATTTATGAGGGGATAGGGCACCACATGCATGAACCTCTTAAAAAACATTTTTTTCCCATACGCTTTCTTGTTTTTCTAACAATTGTGTGGAGAATGTGCTTTGTTCACGTTCCCTATTCACTACTGGCTGCGGAGATGTATTGGTGGAAGGCATGTCAGCGTGTGATTAAAGCGATTTCTGCGCCGTGACAAAATCCCTTAAATGAACTCGATTTTAGCAAAACTGTAAAATCTGCATTTAAATTTATTCACAGAAGGCAATAGAGAGATAAAAATAATTATTAACTAGGCACTGCAAAGTTGTCAGTGACTACGGCAGATGATTGAAATTTGGGGGATTAATCAAAGTCTGTCTTAAGGTTACATTGAAGTTAGTTACTCAACCAAATGCAACAGTCTTATTTAGTGGAAAAATGTATCGATCATATGAATAATTAGTCACCAGTGTGAGCTAATTCCGGGACATTGTACTCCTGATGCTGGGAGGAGTGTGTAGGGGGAAGGAGAGTGAGGGAGTGAGAGGCGCAGGGTGAAGAGAGGGGGAGGCGCCTTGTTTGGAGGATTTGCTGTGTGTTCCGGGCGTTCTCTCACTCGAATTTTTAATGGAAATACGATTGAGTGTGCTCTCTGTTGCAGTGTAGAAAGTTTTGTGACACTTACTGGGGGATTTCGTGAACTTTTCGGAAACTTTTGCCCCATTTCGACGACTTCTTCTCCCCCAGTTGTGGGGTTTGGTTTATACCCTGGGGCACGGATCCGTGCATTGCAGACTGTGGAGCAGGGGACACCTCGCTTGAGTTTTCAGACGAATGACCGGGTGTGGGTTTACATAATTCAAGGCCGACTTTCTTTACCTTTGGTCTCTCTCTCGGAGTTTTGCTAAACATGTCAGGACGCAATTTACGCACTAAACTTCAAATCGTGCCAAGCAATGCGGGAGCATTTCACCAGTGCGTCAAGGGCAACTGTCTGTGAAACAGCCTTGGCACCGATATCTTGTTTACTGCTGGGGATTAAGGTTCCTGTCTGTGGGCTTGGAAGCAAGCTACACAATACTGGTGTGACTCTGAACAAAGTTTTCTAACATTATGGAAGGTGATCAGGGGACCGGTGTGCCTTCCGATGAGCCCCAGGCAGATAGCGCTGCTGCGTCCGACAGTTTTTCTCAACTGTGGTCGGACGTTATGGGGATGCTGGTAAGTTTTGGGGGGGAGGGGTGACGTGATAATTGGTTGACATCACAGACTCACAACTAACTGATATTGTTTCCTTTAACACTTGGATTGCAAAATGAGTGTTTGTTTAGCCGAATTATAGGCGTATACAAATTACGCATCAACTCTCTAACAGGCCATGTCCCATCAGTGCTCTGCGTGTAGCACTGGTGGAATTGGCTCTAGGCTTGACAGTGATGAGCTCATACAGCCAACTCAGTCGGAGATCAAAGCAAACAGGAGTTGATTGAGAGTGGAGTGTGTTGTGCACTGAAAAGTTACCCTTTATGGGTTATATGCGCGTGTCCGTTGGGTCTTCTAGATCTTAAGAAGTTTTGAGATTCCTGTTGTCTTTGTAAACTGCTGTTATCTCGTTCAAGTGAAGTTTAGTGTATGTTACAGGTTTATGCTTTGAAATCCTTATCACTTCAGAGTTGTTCTGTGTTGAGGAAACCAAATTCCTTAAACAATGTTTTGTGTGGCTGCCAATGCAGTCTTTATTTTACAGCCTACATGGGATGTAATAGATCTGTTATCTATAGGCACTGGAGTCCTTTTGGTCTGATACTGAGGGTGTGTGTATGGTGTACAGAACTGTGTATGTATATGGAGGAGGAGAATGCTGACACTAGACCTGGCTCCCAGCCACGCAATTTATCTAGATTTATTGCCTCTGGAGGCATATGTCTGCTGGCTGCACTGACTTTTGTTGTTTTTTCACCTTGAATGGAATCATGCATACAAGGAAAAGCAACAAGTTTTATTAAAGTACATTGCATACACTCAACTCCAATGTTTTACCATCATTTTGAAGTCTTTTTTTCAGATGGCTTCAAACACGATAACAGTGAAAATAAGTCTATCCTTGCAAAGGTTTGGGTTTTTTTCGATAAGATTGGGGTTTTTTGTTCGTTGTGCTTTTGTTTTGTTGTTTACCTTGAATTCCAAGTAGCTGGCCATCCAATGAAGAAACAGCCTGAAGGTCACTAAAAAAAAAAAGAAAAAACAACAAAAAAACCAATGTCACTGACTTCAGCTTTGATGCTGTGTTCTTCCATATTAGTTTGTAGGTTTGGATAGTCTTATTTTCCTATAAAATTGCGCAAGAAATTTCAGAAATGCGAACGAATGGGATTAGGTTGGCCTCCTCCAGCTTCTGAAAACTAGTGTCTTTAGCAGAATCGGCAAACTATAACTGACTTAGTGACCATGATGAGAGAAAAGAACGAACGTAACATCTGGTGCATGGGGCTATGAGATGTTAATTTGTTTGTTCTGCAAACTTAAACTCAAATATCCCTTCATTCCAGGCCAGTATTTCTTTGCTTTTGTTTGACTTGCTTATATGCTTCAGTTTCTGCTTGTTTAGAATGCTGTACTTCCATACAGTGTTGCTTTATGTGTTGTAAATACATTTCTAAATTGTTAGATTTATCTAAACCATCCTTCATGGGCAAACTTGAGCTTAACACTTTGCTCATATCGCTAAACACATTCTGAGATCCTGAACACAATGAACACCGTAGTCTCCTTCAGCAAAATGGATGCTATATATAACCAACCCGCTATGGATTTCAATGCCTTTTGTTTTGTTTGAGAGCTTGCCCTTTGAATTAGGATTTGCTCTTAGCTTATTGACCCAACTTAGTTCACTGTTGCACCATGTACCTGACCTTGGCTCTTTGCATGTGCACACAGGCCTAAATACTTTATCATGATGGAAACCTATCTCTAATAAAGACCTGGTCTGCATTCTTACTGTACTGATATCTTCCACTGATTACCGTATGGTTCGGCACACATACCAAACTTGGAAAGTACTCTTAAACTTTAAGTAACCATTCAGATGAACACCGAAATGCTCCACAGCAAAGTGTTTGTCCCTTTTAAAGTAGGTTTTCATAATGCTTTTACTGTAAATCAAAAGCTGTTTCAATCTGCTTTATATTTTTCTGTCTCTGAGGTTAACCATCCACAGTGACGTGTGGTGGAATGTGTTTAATAAGAATACCTTAGAAAGCCATTCATTTATGTGTGGTTTAAGCTCACTAAATAGCTCTTGAAGTAATTAAAACTCAAAGGCAGTTTAGGACAGTGTGACGTCGGCGCTGTGAATTGTTTTAAGTGGTTGGATTTACAGCTGTCTGAAAAGAGAATTTGCTTCTTCTTGTCCCACCCCACGTCTGGAGATATGGGGGGGGTCCCTCAAAACTGAACTTCTTTACTAGCTTTTAAATTAATCTGAGTTTAAACACAAATGTGCTCTATGAATTTGTACAGAGGTGGTCTAGATTTCAGTTCCTTTTCATTGGATCCCATTTGGGAAATATTCTGTGGGATTCGGCTTTAACTGGAATAACTGCTGCTGATGTAGAAGAGAGACAGAACGCAGATTTCAGATATGCCTTTGCCTAAGGCAAGCTTTAAATTGTGCCCCCTCACCGTATTAAAGGTATGCTCACTAATCTGGACAGCTGACAGTCACTCCCGCTTTGCTTCTCTCCAGAAATTTCTGTGTTTTTTGCTTGAAAGGCCATCTGAAGCCACAGCCGTGGTAATATTTTATTTGCCTGCAGGGAGTCCTTGTTGTCTTTGAAAGGAGTTTTGTGGTGTTTTACACAGTGTGGGTGGTAGTTTGTGCATTTGGAAAACTGATTATGTAGGAGACAGCGCTCCATTTAAACCTAAGAATCTGATTCTGCTTTTGAGATGTGATTATTGATTGTGTCTGGGAAATATATGGCTAGATGATGTGACCTCTATGTGCTTCCTCCCACATAGCATTTCATACATAGTGCCAGCATATCCTTCAGTTGTCTGCTTCCACTTAAATGCATGGTTAGCTGGGCCAGTTTGTCTTTGCCAACAGTGTTCTCAACACAGTCTATAATAGCTGAATTTAGTCTATTGGTGCCAAGTCCAACTCTGGTCACTTCTCCTTTGCTACCCCTCCCTGACCAGACTCATTATTGAGGTCACTCAGAGATCTGGCAGGTTTCCCCTGCTCTGGGATGGCAGACTACTGTTCTGCTCAAGCCACGGATATCCTGAGGAAGCTCTCTAAAAGACTGAGTTGTGGCCCCTGGCCTTACCCTCCTTAACAGTCTTCCTCTACTGGCCTAAAGGCCAACTTTTAGTCAGATGTCTCCTGGTTTGAGGATTTGTCTTATGCTCACCTGCAGCACTTTTAACATTTTTAAGAATTGCAGCTGGGTGATGCAACACCCAGTGATGTTTTTAGCAAATAATCTTATTGTCAAATTTATCTTTTGTGTTATATTGCTAACAGATGGCATGTTCTCTTTCATGTTATTTGTTAGCAGTAGAATGGTATTAATCCAGGGAAGCAGGGCGGGATTAGTTTATGGAGGCATTTGAGGAACTAAGTGAGTAGATTGGCCAGTTGTTACTACATCCACCAATTTATTTTATGATTTTTTGGACTATTGGAGAAGTTGATCTATTGTTATTGCTGGTGACTCAAGAGATTCACTTATAAAAACATCAGGACAGCGCACCACAATGCAACCCAGTTGGCAGCAGTTTCAGTCTGCCAGTCCTGTCCTGAGTTTGCTTAGCAAGTGAAAGTGATCATGCTACTAACCTTCTAGCATTACATCAGACAGCTCTTTTGTCATCCATTGTCATTGTTCTCGAACACACAAAATGGGTAGTCACAAGGGCATGATTGTAACAATAGTTAATACCATCTACACTTCTATTCAGCCCGTGCAAAACTAAACACCAGTATGATAAATGGAGGAATTTGACATCAAAGGTTGAAACAGAACAAAAATGTTTGGTTGTTTTAATGTATTATACTGGCTTTTCTTCAGCTAATAAACAAGCTTTCGTTTAGATATTCTGTAACATGATGTGAAGAAGATAAACTGAGTGAAGCTCCAGCCTTAGCAGATATTCTGCTCATGTCACCGATATCCTGAGAAAGCGCTTTTGAGCAGATGTTCCCAAGGTTGCAAGTTATCAGTGCCTTGCATGCTAGCTGTGTGAATTACCTTCATTGGGTGCCTTTCACATAGTTTTGTCTTTCCCTCTTGAAAAAACTGTCACTTCAGCAGTGCACTGCTTCTTTTTAAAGGACTGAACAGCCCTTTAGGTAGTCAGTTATATGAAACGCTCAAGCAAAAGTGTTGAATCCTAGGGAATTTTCTCTACAGATTTATACCATATTTAATGTAAAATACTATAATTGAATATGTGATCGCTGTTGGTTACTTGAGTATAAAACACTTACATGGTTTCATTTTCATAATGTGTGTGTATATATATATGTGTGTGTGTGTGTGTGTGTATGTATTATTTTTTTTATTTTTTTTTAAAATTATATTACTTTATTTTTTTTTTTTTTTAGTGTATTTTTT
>VVHJ01004596.1:0-10186 GCA_015107715.1 Tylochromis polylepis | reverse complement strand
GCAGAATATTTTTAAAAAAAAAAAAAAAAAAAGACTAACGCGAAAGTTGCACAAGAAAACCCACTCTGGAAACTAACTGGAAGTTAACTAGATTATAAACAAAAGGCAAATTGTTACACTTGACTGAAATGTCAAAGTAGGGTCCATCTCAAATCGTCACTTTTCTTGTAATATTTCTTTGTTCAGTCATCTCTGATTTGAGCTTGAAATCTAAGGTGGTGTTTGAACATGAATATTTTAAAAAAAAATTAAGACAAAGGTTTGAAATGCGCACTGGCCTCTTTTATCCTTGAATTAAGATGTCTGATTTGATAAAAAAATATATATATATATTTAAATATCAAGTAATCCTGCAAAGTCCCACATTAATAAAAAAGATCACTTTGCAAAAGTTAACTAGTGAGAACTTCTGAATGGTATGTGGTTGAATTCCACAATAATGCAAAATAAAACATGTAGAATACTTTTTAACATAAAATTGTAAGTCACAAAAATGAAGACAATGCTATTTTCATTCAACTTTCATCGTGGATTGAGCAGTTTTATTACAATTCTTGCAGCACTCATTCCAGCAGTCCCTGCTTGCCTGTGGCAGTTGTATTAGGGTTATGGTCTTCTACTGAACAACAAGCCATGGCCTTGCAAGATTACTAATGTGAAATGAATTACTAATCCCCTTTTCATTACTCTTAGTTGTTTTCCTATATTTATTTTTATGTACAAAAATAATTGCATTAGAACTTGTTGAATTTTAATACCAAATTAAAGATCCTGATTCAGTTTTATGGTAAGAGAGGCCAGTGAAAATTTTATCTTTAAAATTTTTTTTTGAGAGATTCATACCAGAGGTGAGTGGAATACAGTTTGAGCTGTTAGGAAGGCAATAATAACTTAAAAAACAAGTTAATACATCCAGAAAAGCACCTCTGAATGCACAACACCCAGGAAGACAGACAAAGACACGCTGTGGAAGAGAGGCAGAGATTAATAATAATGAATAATTAAACGCAGAGAGGTGTTGCTGGTGTTTTGGTATGTTGTTGTTTTCATGCCGCATTTCAGTTGATTTGTACCAACTGATATGGTGACCCTGAAAGGTCAGATGCACTGCAACCTAAGAAAACACCAGTGAAAAGCAAAATGCTGCAAAAGCACACAAACACACAACAACAGAAATTAAAAAAAAAAAAAAAAATCCAGCTCGCAAAACACAACAAGTGTTTTGGGGAGACAATAAAATGACAGAACAGTTGTGAGAGTGAATTCCAGTGCATTTTCTGTGCTTGTGTAGAATTTGTCTATTCGCTAATGTTTTCTTAAGTTGCGTTGCATTCAACCTCTCAGGGCCACTGTAAGTAGAGCATCATTTAAATGACATAAGCAACCTTAAGGATAAGTGTAAGAGATTGTACCCCTTTTCTGATAGCTGTTTCCAGCTGGACAACGTGCCATGTCACAAAGCTCGAAATAATCTCAAACTGGTTTTTTGAACATGACAAAGAATTAACTGTACTTAAACGGCCTCCACAGTCACCAGATCTCAGTGCAACAGAGCACCTTTGGGATGTGGTGAAAATGGAGATTAACATCATGGATATGCACCCAACAAATCTGCAGCAACTGCATGAAGCTGCACGTCGGTATGGACTAAAATATTTGAGGAATATTTTCTAGCACCTTGCTTAAATTAAGTCGCAAAGAATTAAGGCAGTTCTGAAGGTGAAAGGTGTCCAACCAGTATTAGCAAGGTATGCCTAATAAAGTGAATGATACATGAATAAAGTGAAACCAAGTGAAGGGTATTTGTACGTGGATGGTTCATATAATGTGAACATTTTCAGGACTTACTTTTTACAGCTAAAAGAAAGGGAAACATTTGGATGATGATGAATGTGTAATTTGTTTGTAGTGGTGTATCTTGTTTCAGATCAGATTGGGCTGTATAGGGGCCATGAACCACTGCTTGAAATTTAGACTTCAGGAAGGAGGGACTCCCCCAATTAAATGCCTCCCACAGGGGGGGATTTCTACACTTAGGGGGGTTAGAGCCAGTTCTAGAAATAATACAACCTGAAGAAGACGGATTTCAGAGGTTCCAACAGATAACTGATAACCTGAAGCTTGTGGGTTTGAGTCATTGTTAAGATATTGGCTTCTCTGAGATGACCAAAAAACTTTTTTACTAATGCTACTGTAAGTGAGCTTGCTGTACTTCCAGTAAAAGGAAATAATTAACGTGTATCGACTAAAACGAAATATTTTCACAGAGCATCTCTTCAAAGGCGGGGGGGCGGGGGGGGAAAGTGTTAATAAGATAAGCTTCTTTACACATTATTAGGCTGTTCTAAAAGTACATAAAAGCTTTATGACTAAGAATTCAATGCCATAAGTAACTTCTAATTGAAAGTTAATACTTGGTACCTGTCTGAAACTGACTGGGCTGAATATTATTCGATTCAAGTACTTGTGTGGGGGATTTTCCTGTATTGTAAGTGCTAGATTTGCAAGATCACATACATACATTACATTACAGATTACATTACAGTTTGCACAGTCCTGCACTGATGAACTAAAATTAGTTTGATATCCCTGCTTCTTTTCATATGAATGAAATGAGTAGCTGACATGACAGAAAAAAATATGGACCCACTCCTGACCCCCTCAAAATCAGCGATTACTGTAAAATAATTTAAGCATATTTAATGAAAGCATTCAAAACAGAAATTTGTTTCTGAGTCACAGCCCCTTGTATTACACAGCGGGAGTGTTAAAATTCTGTACTTCTTAATTGGTGTGTAATTCTAGGTGTCTCCTGTGCTTAAGAAGTTATAAAATATACAAAAATAATTCAAGTTAAAATAAAGATTTCAACTCACTCCCTACTTAGCCTACTTCATGGTCCTGTAACTTGGAAAATATTGATAGTATGAAGGTAACATTTGCATTAAATGTACTAAAGTGATTGTACAAAATGAAAAAAAATCAGCTGATTCTGACAGGTCACATGGGATGGTTGTTTTTTTTTTTTTATGGAATGGCCCAGAATAAATTAAAAGAATTATTCACTGAAGTAACTTCCTTTTAGCTGCAGAGCAGATCAAGATCTTGACGTTTCTCTTGTCTGTATGAAAGGTACAGAAAGCAAAACTCGGGTACGAACAATGTACTGAGCTTGAGTGTAAAGGTTGTAGTCACTGTCAAACTATAATGTCAAACTTTTTAAAGCTTTTGTTGCATAAATGGATACCTTTGTTGTTAATGGCATGTTGATGTGAAGATAAGTTATACATTATCCTAAATAGCGGGATATTCCTGTGTTACACAAGCCAAAACATTATACAAAATCTATAATAAAATGGCATACATAAAGTAGACTAGCTGAAAAAAATAAATGCAGTATGACAAGGTCAAAAATTCTAAAAGAAAAAAGCTCAAATAATCAGAAAAAAGTGCTGTAAAATATAATAAAGGAGATAAATGAATGAAAATCTAAATAAAATAATAAAACACCATGTAAAAAGATGCACTGCAGCAACAAAACAAAAAGCAACTGAAATTAGCCAGTGTTATAAAATTATTAGCGATATTACTAAGTGTTTAAATTGTCCAAGTTTCTGCATGCTTACGTCTCATTAGAAGCTGGAACTCTAGACTCACTGTGGGATTAAAGGTTTACATTTGAGTGTTTCTGAAACATGTAAGGCCTTTTTTTTTTCTTTCATTTACAATTTCTTTTTTTTCCTTTTCTAGATGAATGTGGGCGTCGCTCACAGCGAGGTAAACCCCAACACGCGGGTGATGAACAGCAGAGGGATATGGCTCACCTATCTGCTGCTCACTGTCGTGTTGCACATCGTCCTGCTCAGCATCCCTTTCTTCACTGTCCCGCTGGTCTGGACACTTACTAACGTCATCCACAATCTGGTCAGTAAAGCCTAAACGGCTGTGCTGTGTAGACATGAACATTTTCACGCAGTTCATCAGTTCATTTTTCTTTTTTTCATGAGCCTAGTTTCAATTTTTATTTCAGTTAACTAGAATCTTTTTCCACACCTAGTTTTAGTTTTTACCTCTCAGCCGTAAAAGGTTGATGGGCTGTTGTCGTCACCCTGCCGGGTGGGCAGGCAGGCAGCATGGACACCTAAGTTTGTGAATGCGATAACTCGAGAGCGAGGCAACGTGGGAGCTTCAAATTGATGGTGTATATACTAAAAACCTTGGACAAGTTAGACTCTCAGTGACCTCAGCCTAAAGGTCAGAGGTCAGGTTTTCTGAGAATCTTCTAAATATAACTCTAGAACAAGGCGACATAGGATTAGTCTGAGCATTATCACTGGTAGTTGCCAGTATTTTTAGTCTAATTTTAACTGTAATAAATGTGTCCAAACATAAGGACCATGCACATTTACAAAAACACCCAGAAATTGTTGCATAAATCCACAAACAGCAGGTGACAGGTATAGATGCAGATAATATCAGAATCTGATCTGATTAATTCATAATTTAGCTTTTATATTTTGTGAGATAATAAAAACGTCACGATGTTAAATATTGTTATTTCACTAAACTGACAAATAGGTGACAGGAAAACCTTTCGATATATGACGTCGAAGACAGTGGACACTTGCGTATTTAATCGGCTTTTCGTCAATTTTATCATGACTTGTGCTGACATTTTTTTGTGTGGCACCCCCGCATCACAATATCCCCTGATGCTGGGACGTTATTACACACATTTTACGTGCTGAAAGGCGGCTTTGTCTATTTTACTGTAGGATGCGTATGTGTACATAAAATATCGGTTCATCTGTTTTCAGGTGAAAAGAAACTGAAATTGTGGTCACGCTTTCATTTGCATCTAATCTGCAGATCAGCACACAGCACTACTTTCCTTAACACCCCCCTCCCCCAATATCAGTAAAACGTGCTGGTGTCCAGAGTTAATGAGAAAAGTACAACTCTGTGAAGTACCATGATCTTGGTTTTTCATAACAGTGGTCAACAGTTTATCAGAAGTCGTCTGCTTCAGAGATAAAAATTTTTGATTCTGATATGCTAAATCCGAATAGTGTCCAATTAAAGTTGCTGACTGGCTAACATTTTACTTAATTTTTTTTTTTTTTTTAAATTTCACCAATTTACTGCTTAGATGAGTTTTACTTATAAATTGTAAGCTTATGTCTTCTCATCTGTTCATAGTTTTATATATTAATACAGTTGGGTCCATAATTTGTTGAGTTAAGACCCAGTTTTTGTAGTTTTCTCTGTACACCACCACAGTGGATTTGAACTCAAACAGTGATTGAAATGCAGACTTTCAGGGGTTTTACAGAAGTGCATTAACTGTTTAGGAATTGTTGCTATTTTTATACATAGTCCTCCAATTTCACAGTTTGTGGATGTCTCTGCAACAAAACAAAATGATTTATCCCTGTAAAGCCCGAACCATTAAGTAATTGCCAGAATATTCAAACGTTTTGAAAGTGGAGTATTTATTGATTCTTCTGAGAAATTAAAACAAAGTTAAATATAAATGTGCATATATGAGTTTTAATTTGGATCATTTTTGCTACATCTGGCATTTTTCTGATCCCTGTAGGATTATCCACCACACTGATGATGTAGAGGTCTCAAAAATTCAAATGTGATGCACTCGGCATTAGAGGGTTAAGAGTGTAGGGGATCAATAAAGGAAATACTAAGTTTATATGCATGTCACTGGTGCAATTTCTATTATTTACAGTACTTTATACAGCATATTGTGAAAGAAAACTAAAAAACTTACTTGTGAGATATTTTATATCTAATATTTTTAATATGCTTAAAGAAAACATGTAACGTTACTGTGTGGCATTAGATTTCCTGGTACTAGAAAGGTCAGAGTGGAAATTGAAGGGTCAAATTTCAATGTCACATTTGAAATCTCTATAAGAACCCAATTTTATCAACTTCTGATGAATAGTTTAGGAATAGTGACCATTTGGTCTAAGAGGTAAGCCTGTAGCATATCATTTAAAACTGGAGCCAGAAATTAGCAAACATTAACAATTGTTTCAGAAGCATTTTGGCTTTACATCACTGTGATTGAAAAGCTAAAAACCAGCTGAATCACTGCTGTTGTTGAAAGTGTTTTAGTTGTTGTTTTAATATCTCAGGGAAGCACTGCTCTTCAAAAAAAAACCCACCAGTTTTGCAGCACAATGTATGTTGGTTTTTTTCCCACAGTTTATACCTTCAGTGTGGTTTGCACCTGGGGGAGGTAATTTTACACCATCGCCTTTGCTCTCCACAATACTGCTCTTACATGGCAGAGCTGGGAAAATTCTTTTTGTCACTGCCAGGGTTAATGAAAACATCAGCTCTCCGGGGAGCGACTGCCAGTTTGTAACCTGAAATGTCTCCTTGATTCATAGTTACACTTGAACTTATATGGAGTATTACTTCTCTTTCCCCCTCATAATGTTTGTGGATAATTGTCGTTATGTCTCCTCCGCAGGTGATGTACGTGTTTCTGCACACAGTGAAGGGCACTCCCTTTGAAACACCAGACCAAGGCAAAGCCCGTCTGCTCACACACTGGGAACAGATGGATTACGGCGTCCAGTTCACGTCTTCACGCAAATTTCTTACCATCTCACCAATTGTTCTGTAAGTACATACACTGTCCACAAGAGAACATCACAGATAGCGTACAGTTTCACTTTCATTATAATGAGTAATTCAACATGTAAAGATCACATAACTGCTGTCTGTTATTTGACAACAATTTAGGCTTTAACCGCTTTTTGAAGGATTCATTAACAGTGATCAGCTGACAGAAACAGAACTGTCAGCCCAAATAGCCACTGGCTACCCCGAGAATTCTCTGTTGCCCTTATTAGTGGCTGCAAAGCTAAACTTTGCTATGTTCTTTAGCCAACATGAGTCCTACCTATCTTTGTGTAAACTAATTAAATTAAAAGTAGCCTGCTTTTATAATAAATAAAAGATTTGGCAGTTTAATAGCTCTCCAAAGAGTAGAAGTAAAAAAGTAAACCAGTTTCAATATAATTTTGACCGCAGTTCAGCAAATGAGAAAGGCAGCAAGGATGGTAGTGAAAGCAAACAAATCTGTCGACTCACTGTTAAAGCCCCTATTTTATTCTGTGACCTTTTTTTTTTCCTTTTGGATTTTGAAACCATGGCTAGGGACACTTGGGAAAAGCAATTTGCATGTATTCATTCATGCTAACCGCCACTACTGAGGTTCAGTGAAACTAAGAGGAAAAGGTGTGAGGTGATAGGTGTAGGCAGGTGATTCCCAAAGTGTGGGCTGTGAAGGTATGGACGATAGGGCACGAGAGGTCATTTATAATAAATGCAAAGGGGTTTTTTTTGTTTGTTTGTTTTTTATAATAAATTTAAAGGTTTCAAAAATGTAAAAGTTGCATGTTTAAAAGTTTTATTTATTTTTGTTGTTTTTAATGTTTGTTTATCCCAATAATCCCATTGAGACTCATGCAAGAGAAATAAATTGAGAGAGCTGCAAGAGCTTTATATGGTTTTATAGTAGAGGTTAAACTTGTATGATCCACTTTTATAGGTTGAATCCACTCTTTGAATGTGCACAAATTATGAATTTCTGAGATTGAGGTTGGCCAAAAACTGAAGTCAAATATTCTCATGTGCAGACTGAAATTTCTCTGTCATGTATTTTTGTTTTATCATGTATTAGTGTTTGTGTCTCTGTGTGTGCGCGCGTGTGTTATAATGCTGATGCTTTCTCTCTCTCGCTCTCTTTCTTTACAGATATATTCTTGCAAGTTTCTACACAAAATACGATCCTACACATTTCCTCATCAACACGTGCTCCCTCCTTAGCGTCCTCCTCCCAAAGCTGCCTCAGTTTCATGGAGTACGGATATTTGGGATCAACAAGTACTGACAGAACATTGGATTTTAACCATCGACACTGGACTGTTTCAATTTTAGAGGCTGCAAAAGAAGAAAATCTGTTTAAATGGTCTGAACATGTACACATTGTTTGGAGTATTATATGAAAGTTGCTTGCAGCCTGGTGAAAGTAAATGCACTGCTGCTGTTTCATCAAAGTAAATGATGACATTCCCGATGTAAAGGCCAGACATGTTCGCTCTGCTCTTGGAGAAAGAGCATATTTATAACTGCACCGCTTTCACATGTAGCTTTTCTACAGATGTTGGTTGTTGTCATGAATGTAAATGAATATTTTTGATTCATGTCGCAAATGGCAATTGAAAGTTTTCTTTTTCTTGATTTACTATGAAGGATTAACATGCAGCATGCATTTACATGCCCAGAATAATAAATAATAAACATTTTGCCATGATAAACATAATCATGTAATGTTTGATTCAACAGCAGGGTGTCTATCATCTTCATTTCACAGACTCTAATGGGAAAAGTGCAAAATCCCATTGCACAGAGGTGTGCAGTAATCAAATCCTGCCAAAACCTCTACTGTAAACGATCAATTCCACATCAGTGTACAAGCTCCGGGGAAATCCAGACACTTTACATGAAGCAGCCATGAGGGGGACCATCACAGAGTTTGCAATATGCTCGCATATCCAAGGGATTCTCCCCCTTCCACATGCACCGTGGTCGTGTTTGCATTGCAGCGAGGTTTCCCTGTTTGTGACGCTCTTTTGGGGAAGTTGCTGAAAGAAAAGCAGCAACGTGCGAATGTGATTACAGTGCCAAACAGTGGCTGGGAAACACATGCAAATAACGCCAGCTGTTTCAAACAAGCTGTGTAATCATTTGCAACAGTGGTATTTGGGTTGTTCCCTGTCTTCAAATGCTGCTAGGACAGACGTATAATGTAAAGAAGCCAGAGATGGAATCCACAGGGCAGCCGGGTTTAAATGTCAAAATGTCCCCAATACATCAGATATGGCTCACTGAAACTAGAGAGTGGGAGAGAAAGAATGAATACAATGTTTTAGCTCTAACATATACTTAAAGCTGCATGATTGAAGATAACAACACTATGTGGCTTTAACAGAAAATTAGGTCATCCACTGCAGTTTTTCCCTGTTCTGTTTCCACTTTCAGTTCATTGTGAGCTTAGTAAAACCTTGAGAAGATATGTACCTTGTATTTAAACCCTTGACTCAACATTGCATATGTAATGCGAGTGGTTGCCAGTCATGGCTGAGTTACATAGAAAGTTATGTGGCACGATATGTCAGAAGTAATGTGAAGATATGAGAAAGGTCGCACATTCTTACTTGACAGCTGAGTGGTGGCTTCTTTGAAGTTAAGGTCATATTTTAACAGATTTAAAGATGTCCCTTTAGACAGTAACACCAACGAAAATCATTTGAAAGATGCGTGTTTCAAAGTGAAAATACCGTTTTTGTTTTGCTTCTAGATAAGTGAGAAAAAAAGAAAAGATATCATGCCTAAAGTGCATTTGAATCTGCATACTGGACAAATGAATCACTCGGCAGAAACCGGTAAAACACAGTTTCTGCAAATGCTGTTTGATTCAAATCTTTCCTTTGTTGTCTGCAAAGTGGGTTTGCAGCTATGACAGGAGTTACCAAAAGAGGTCTCAATGATTTACAGTTGAAATCTACTTATCCAATTCAGGGTGGCGGAGGGGCTGGAGCCCATTCCAGCTACCACAGAGCAAGAGGTGTGGTACAACCTGGGCAGGTCGCCAGCCTGCTGCATGGCTAGCACAGAGGGACAGACAACCATCCACACATTCATAATCAGTGGTGGTGTTAGGGTAACTAGTGTTAACACCACTAACTGCGTGCCTTTGGACTGTGAGAGGAAGCCAGAGTATGGGGAGAACATGCAAAAACCACACAGAAAGGCCCGGCCAGATGCAATCCACCACCTGATTTTATTCTCATGAAAACGATCTGATCGTCAGTAAACCAGTTGTTAAACCTGTTGAAATGTGACCTGGTTCTCAAAAAGAAGCAAGTGAGAATTTTGCTCTGACATCAAGTTGGTCGAAAAGCAGGTCCTCTTAAAAGATTCCCATGCTAATTTCATTCAGCGAAGTCATGGCATGACCAGAGCAGTGTAAGTGCTTAATCCAGAACCGGATGTACACATCTCCACCAAAAAGAAAATTAATAAATTAAAAAAAAAAAAAAAAAAAAGCAACCCAAAAAAAAAAAAAAAAAAAAAACACAAAACCAAAAAA
>VVHJ01004595.1:54194-70099 GCA_015107715.1 Tylochromis polylepis | reverse complement strand
TGTGTCGTTTCTTGCAGGAAGTGCTTTTAAGGCAAGCAAGATGTGCAGGAAGTATTTGGTTTGACTCAGCTGAAAAGTGCTGCTAAAACCAGCGCTCCTGCAAATGTATTTTGTAGCATTTTTTTTTAATGATTTGAGTTTGTGTGGCTGTTACTTTGCCCAGGTCTTTCTTTTAAAAATGATCTGATCTCAGTGGGAATTTGTTAAAAAATTTAACAATAAAAATGATGGGAAGAATTCCTGTTTTGTAGTGTTTTGTAACTCCTGTTTTGTAGTGTAAAGTACGCATGCAAACTAAAAGAAACTAAACTTGCTAATCTCTGCTCTTAACTAATTTAGCCATCCACTTTTTTCCACAGTGCGGAAAATAGAGGAACCTGGTCACGTACGAAATGTGGGAGTGTGATAGACAAGCCACACTCCAACTCATTACATAACATGTGTCCATGGTCCCACTGCAGAGAGCAGACAGAGCGAACTTGCGGTGTCAAAATAGGACAGGGTATAAAGGAGGGTATTTAAGGACATCAGAGTAACTGATGTGAACTTTAGCACTCTAATGCCAGCTATAAAAACGGATTGAGAAATTGTTGTAAGTTAAAATACAAAACGCAAGGAATGTCTTTTGAGACACTGAGATATGTCACTATTATTATTATTATTATTATTATCATTATTATTATTATTATTCATAGACATTTTTGCACCCTTTAACTGTTTAGCATTTTGCTTGCAAAACTAATTATGTGACTCAGTTACTGATAAGGCTACTGTTGTTTGACAGATTATTATGTCTATAAATAAATTTATGTTCAGAAAGCTGTTGTTACTTAAAGGTGTGTCCCTTTGTGGGACACTCGTGAATAAAAATGGGGTTGATGGATGTCAGAGTATAAAAAAGAATGATGGAAGCAAAGGCAGATTCAGTCATAAATGGAAAGTATGCAAGACTGAACTGCAGTGTTGAAAGTTGAGACAGGAGGTTTGTTATCAGTACACATACAACAAAGTTGCCAAAGTCTCAGTGACATAGCACCGTATATCAGTACTCCTTTGCTAATGTTCCCGCCTGTCTCATATCTTCTCTGTTGACAGCTGATGGAAAGATTAGTCGCTCAGTCAAGATAAAGAGTAGCTCTAAGTCTGAGGGGGGGCGGGGGAAGAAAGACTGAGAGCGCGGATGAGCTTTTGTACACATGACCTTATCCTTATCATTCTGACTTCAGTCTCAGTCACTGCAGGATTCTCCTCAGCTGTGGTGCAAGGTCATGCTTGTCATTTTCCTGAGCCCACTACTACCCCATTCATAAGCTATATGTAATATAAATCCAGTATATATCCCTGACCTCACAGATGCCTCAAGGAAGGAAGTTTACCAGAAAGAAGCAGTCTGTGAGAGAGCAGCAGTACTACTTTGTAAAGATAGACAGTCTTTTTAAGTGTTTACCATATCCATGGGTCTCTACTGTCTTTTATTTCATTTAATGTCATACTAGTTTCTTTCCCTTGTCTCAGTTTCATTGTACATGTACATTTGTCTTTACTTCACTGTGTGCTCTGCTCTTTGTGTTAAGCATTATACACATAGCTGAGAACAGGACTGACTGTTAAAGAGAAGACCATAGACAGTATAAAAGAGGAATCTTGCCACCGGGACATCGTCTACTGGTTTGTGAAGTCCCATTTAAAGCTGTGATCTCAGCTTTTTGGCCATGGCCATCTTGGAAACCAGATGTGGTGACTGAGGGATGAATAGGATTGTGAAACTGTGCACTCGCTGGCTAATGATTTATGTTTGACAAATCATTAGCCAGCGAGCCTTTCCTGGATTATCCTTCTTTGTGACTCTTAGAAGGACCACAGTTTAACAAATGGACTTAATCTTCTGTTCAGTTTGACCTGAGACTAGCAGGTGAGACTCATCAGGAAAGTGTTTAATGAAGTTGCAGATTAAGAAAGCCGAATGCCACTTTTCCATACACTTCTAAGCAACCAGAAGTCTTTTTTGGAACTACAGGAGTTCAAGGCACTTCTACACTGGCTTCACTTTTCAGACCTGGAAACTATGTCCATCTATGGTTGTTACATTACTTGAAGTTTCCCAGGATATGTTAATCCATCAAAAATGATGGAGAAAAACTAAAGAGTAAAGAAAACCAACACACGGTTCATGTACACAAACTCTTCATGACATTCTGCCCAGACCCACAACCCTTCAGCCCCTAAAAGTAGTCACCCTAGGGAAAACATTGTTGGCTTTCTGGTTTTTCCACTATCAGTGATTGTTGGATTTAATTGTCTTAAGTGTTTTTTGCTGAATTGTCCATTTTCCTCCACAGCACTCACATTAAATAACTGCCTTCACACTTTACCAGATGTGCTAGGCTTGTGGTGCCAACGACCCTGGCTGGAAGAAACCAAGTTACTCAAGTGTGAGAATGTTAGTTTTGAAGAAATTTGAGTGTTTATTAAAAACTTAGTTATCAAAGTGGCTTTTTGGTCCAAGTTGCGAAGTCTTGCATCAGGTTTTTCCTGTCTCATTTTGACTTGAAAATCTTATCATGGCAAAATCAAAAGACCTTATTATCATAAGAAAATATGACGGGGTGGTAAGAATTACCCGTGTTTATCAGTGATTTTCTTTCCTCATTGGCATCTACAAGATAAAATGTGTAATTTTTCTGGGGGGTTTTTGTGTGTTTTTTTTCCTGAACAGATTCATCAGGCCAGGTGACCTCTTCGCCCTTGGGATCACCCACCTCCCACCGTGGAATGCACCCATCTCTACTCAGCCCAACGTCCATGGGGCCCTCTGGCCCTCTCCACTCTCCCATCAGTACGCTGAGCTCTCCAATGAATGGCCTGGCTTCACCCTTCTCTGTCATCAGCTCACCCATGGGCCCTCACTCCATGAACTCGCCTGGCATGGGATACGGTCCTAGCGTTAGCCCCCAGGTGAGGCCTGTTAAGAGACTCATACTTTTTAAAGTATACATTTTAAGGATGATTACATATAGAGTAGTAAACATACCGACAACAAGTTATCTGCTCACTCGCTGATAAACCAAAAGATATATTTCTTTCATATCCACAGCCAAGGGTTTATAAATCTGATAAACTGTGGGGAGAGGTCCCCAGATGGGGTAATGAAATTTCTCATGTGATTTGTTGTTAGCAAAAAATATATATTCCCTGGCTTCTAGTGGTTCCTGGAGGGAACTGGATGGATGAATTTGGTCACAAAGAAGATGCTGGACCGAAGACATCCTACTGATAGTTTTAATTGCTAGCAGAGTTCCATGAATGTCTGTAGTTTCTCATGTTTGTTTGCAAAAGCTTGCAAAATATTGGCCAAGCAGCAGTAATACTACGAAAGTGTGAAAGAACGGGTTGTGAAGTTGTGCCAACATGTTTAAAAACTTTTTGTTTGAAGGCAAATGGTCTCCATTTCTGGTTTATGTCACACTTTCCGCAGTTTCAGTACAGCTTGGAGAGCTTGGATGGTGTTTGTAGACAGATCCATCACTTTCATTCAAATTACAGGCGACAGCAATATGCAGGAGACAAAAGCAATCACAAGGTTTTTTACGCACTGGTTGTTGAATACACTGGTCTCTAGGTCTTATCTTCCCAGCTCTTTCTTTTAATCAACCTTCAGCAACTTGCAACTGGTCAAGGAGTGCTAAATTATCCCTCACGGCGAGCGGTTGCTAGACACACTGATCAGTCTGTAAGCCTGGTGTTACTGGGACCTTATTCACTGCACCTTACATTGTCACCATGATTTTCACATCCAAAATGTTATCCTAAATGGTCAACAGATGTGTGGTCTGCAAAATGTCAGTAGAACCACTGCAGGGACAGTGTGGTTTATTTTTGTATGAAAAGGGAAATGAAAAGGTTTGGAGAACTTCTTTATGTTGTGTGTGAATAAAGAACTGACAGTTTTTTGCACTATAGATTGATGTAGTCTCTCATTATAGACCAAATTCAGATTTTCATTAGTTTTAATTACATTTTCATTTGAGGTGTGAGAGTCATGCCCATTATGGGTTGCTTTTTTATTTTAGGCAAAGTGCAGTATTGCACATTTACAAATTTACAACAGTAATTATGGCTGCTCAGTTATGGCAAAAATAATTTTCACTTGTATTTTGGTCATTAATTGTACCGTAAATATTTAATTATTAACATTTATTCATTCATAATAGTGCATTTAAACAAATATTTTTAAAGTGGATTTGATATATTCTATAATTGTAATTCAAATTAAAAACAAAGAAATAAATGACAAAAAAAGCGAATGTGGTGGGAGACGCTCATAGCTGGTTGTTTTGTTGGGGCCAACAAGAGGCACTTACAACAGGCAAAGGTTAATGACCCTTCCACAGTTTCACCTACTGAACCCTTTTAAGACTTTCACTTCTTCTATATAGATATTTTTGACCAAAAACTTTCCTCCTGTCCATTTCTAGTGAGGGGCAAAAGCAGATCTCTGTAAACGAGAGAGGTAGACTGGATTTATTACACAAGATCAAAAAAAAAAGAAAGCCCTGTAGCAAGAAGCTGTAGTGTGTTTAGAGCAAAAATGAACATGCATTAATCCTACATTTTTCACTAATTTACACTAAGAAACCAGAAAGCCTTCATCCTAGGTTTCATGAGGTTTTCGGTGTGCTCCCTTCCAAATCACAGAGAAGTACAGCTGTCCTAAGCCAACCAGAAAAACCATTTACGTATATCATGTCTTGAAAATTGCAGTCACATGTTTCAAAAGTGCAAATTACAGTCAAAACTTGCACACTCACACATATACGCACACATATCATTTTCATAAGCCTGGCCCCAGCAGACAGAGACCCTGCTCTGACCCTGTGGCACAGTTAATCAAGTCCTATTCAACTGGGATTCCACACTGCTTTAGCTCTGTCACTCTTACTTCTATATCTGAGGCATATTTTTTCCCTGCCATATCTTGTTCTCCTTTCTTTCTGTTCATCCATCGTTTTTCTTTGGCTGTCCACTTCCCCAGTCTTGTTCCATCCTTGTCTCTGTCACAACATCTCCATTTTTTCCCTTTTCTCTGTCTCTGTCATTTTTGTTCCATCAATAAGCCTTGGTTTCTTTGGTATTAAACACACACACACGCGCACACAATTGGGACATCAAAGCATGCAGCGGCCCAGTTTCCATTTGGTGCCATATCTAAAATTGAAATAGTTTCCCCCAAAATGTGGTTGCTGCCCTTCTTTATGTTTGTTAATTTTTTTTAAGTACCGCAAGCAATGTGATGCTTTTTTTGGATGGGCTCTCCTCGCTATTGTTGAGCTTATCTGTGCCTTCTTAACGAAAGTGTCCCACGTGTAATGGAGTTTAGAGTGGATTAGGAGCACTTTGTGAAAGCAGCCAAAATCTTTCATTGCTAGAAAGCCCCTCGTCCTTCTCCCCACCCTTCTCCTTCTTATTCCTGGGAACTTTATGATTCCAACACTTTCATCTGCACTGCCATTTCTCTCCTGGAGGGGTATTCTTTATTTGCAGGCTCAATTTTTAGGTAGCAAAATGCTTTGGTGGGTTCAGCTGAACCTGCAATGTTTTTCACTGAATTAAATTGCATTTGTGATGATAGTGAGGCACATGTGTGGGGGTGGAGAGCTGGTATTAGACTGTGGTGGATTTTTACTTTGTCCAACTGTGGGACAGGAGACAAACTGAGCAGAGAAACAAAAAGTGCTAGTTAGCAGTTAGCTCAATCATGAACCAGTCAGATGCCTGAAAAAGTAAAAATAAATCATGAAATATACTTAAGCGGCTGTCAGTGTACCATTTTCTAGGGAAAAACTGCTCTGTCTCAATGAATCTTTTACACATGCTTTAGTGTTTTGATATAACTTCTTAGGTATACACATTAAGCTTGAAAATATGTTTACATTATGGCTATCATGAAAAATATCCTGTGGTGTCAGCATACAGGGGTATTTCTGTACCACCTCACAGCCAGTTCTACCATTTTTAATAGCTGTGTCAAAAACAAGTAACAACTGATTCAATTAGTGCCAATTGTTTTAATACTGTACTTACAGTAATTATAGATAGATAGATAGATAGATAGATAGATAGATAGATAGATAGATAGATAGATAGATAGATAGATAGATAGATAGATAGATAGATAGAACTTTACTAATCCCTCGGGTAGGTTCCTCTGGGAAATTCAGTCATATATTATAGCTTATATGTGGTGGCTGGTTTAGTATTTACAGTGCTGTAGTGGTTAATTTGTTGAAACAGGTGATGTGAGGGTAAACGGGTCCAACAAACTGAAGGTTACCGTGCTGGTGTGATTTTAATAATTTTTTTATTATTCAAAAAATAATGAAAATATATTTTTTTGTAATGTTAAACTATCTTCAGATAACAAGAAAAAAACCCATTTTGGCTGACTTTTTTGATTAGTCTGTCTACGAGAAGGAGTATACACAAAAGTATTATGCTTAACCTTTCAAGAGTTTGTAAGGCGTATCTGCATACTCTATCATTTATATTGCAAAACTTTTTTTAATATTTATATTCCCATTTCATAAATGCTAAAGAACAAAAACCAAACAAAAAGGAAAAACAAAAATGTTATTGTGTCCTGTGCCACCCAAGCCCAAACTGTACAGGTGGTCACGTAACCGGTTAACTATGAGTGATTCCATAACCGAGATTGTTGAGGCTTCTTGCTGCTGCTCAGCAAAGGTGGGGAACAGTGGTTTGATTTGAAAGTGCGGTGGCTTAGAGCATAAGGATGGTGGCACTGCCCTGTGGTCGTGAGACGCGGCACTTCTGATGAGACGTGATTTGAGTCAGACGGCATATGCCACTTACACTTAACACTCGGCTGACTTGCTTTTGTCAGGAGCAGTTAACTGGAACGAGGTCACAGCTCAGCCTTTTTCACTACTTAACCGCCCAGACCAGTGCAAGACCCTGCCTAAGCTAACGGCTCACAAGGCATAGGCGTGGACACACACCAAACACTACATATACTGTACTTTCCTTCTAATGATCTTACATGCATATGTAGTATTATAAAATACAATAATCACAAGAATACCTTATTTGACCATTAGCTGCACTCAGCAGCATCTTCCAGCAGAAAGATTAGATTTATAGATAGACATGCATGGATTAATAAGTGTCAGGTGGTAATCGGGCTTATCTACTCTGCTCTAAAAGCTATATATTTTTCAATAAAAAATGTATAAATGAAAAGCAGCAAGGTTTAACCATCTTCTACATCAAAGGTTTAATTGAAAACATGATGAAAGCTTGGGAGAAGATGAACAAAAGTCCTATTCTTACAGGAGTCTCACATCTTCAGAAAAAAGCTAACCACATGTAAAGTGAGAGACAGTCCTTTATCATCAGCCAGTTCTTACATCTTGAACAACAGTACTTCCCCTTCAGCTTTGTCCCGAGCCTCCAGACACAATGACATACTGCGGTTATGTCTTTTCTCCTTTTTTTTCTCCATTGAGAACTTTTTTTTTGTGAAGAGGTCCATGCATTGTCAGCAAACAAACTATACATAAAAGATATTGTGTGTGATTTGAAATGCATACTTTGTCTTTTATTTTTAGTTGTTTTGCCAGGGTTGTCAACTCAAATTTTGTGGAGTTTTATGAAGGGAGAGGTTTCAAGACATCTTTTGAGCTATATGCTCTGGGTGTGTTGCCAGACCGTAGTTGTGCTTCTTAGTATCAAACTCATCAGTGGTTATGTCTGTAGGCTTGAACTCACTGCGAAGACAGACCGTCCCTCAATCACAGACAACACAACTACCCAAACACATGGAAGGGATTATAGGCAATGGTTGGAACACAGTTCACACTTGCAGTGACAATGAGGAGAATTGTCTGGCTGTTGGGAAAAAGGGGTTCTTTATCATAGAACCATGGCTGGCTACCATTTTCCAGACCCAGTCTGTACCCCTCTGGATTCTGTCCTCCCACTGAAACCTCGCGGCAAATCCTAAACCAACAGCAGACCAGTGTCTCACAGTAGGCTTTCAAAATACATATTAAGCTCGACTGTTTCTGGACTCAAACACACAAATGTGAAAAAGGTGTAAATGTTTTACCAGAAATGGAATACGCGTTTAATAAATTATAAATGAGCGGCGGCTGTGATGTCATGCGCCACTTTTCAGTACATCGTGTTCAGGCGTTTATGTTGCTAGGAGCCCGACACGCAGCACATTCAAGCGAAAGAGAGAGAGGTGGACCTTAGCCCCTTCCTCTGTGGGAGTAATAAAGGTCCATTCCACTGCTGTGGTCTTTGATGGACTTTGCATGACATCATGGCTCCATGGCTGTAGAAAAGAACTGTGTGCAAGGTCTTAGGGGAGCAATCGAGGCTCTCTAACGCCAATCAAAGCTTAGATGTGTTAAGGAAAAGTTAGAAACCAGTTTTGCGCTCACTTTTTCCCATAGTACTATAAAGGTATAGATAATGCAGTTCTGACAGAATTAAAGCAAATGATTAGTATGTTGTGTTGATGGGGAGAATGCAGATTTTATAGAAAACAGTTTGACAAAAAGTTACATTAAAGCTCCTCTCCTTTGTTTGCTTTTTATTGATGATCTTATTTTTCATATTTTTTCCATTGCTTTTTATTTTACAAGCCTTGAATAACTGACATATTGTGTGATAAAGCTTGGGCCTTTGTGTGTTCTGCTTGTGTCAGGCCACACAGGAGTTGGGTCATTTAGGAGGTAGGAGCTATAGGGGATTGAAATGCTAACATTAGGCTTAAGTTTCACGGTGCAGTCTCATAGTGCAGGCTCTAGACATTGTCGTTTGAATGCCTTGAGGGCACACGTTTATTTTAAAGCTTGAAATAATCCCTTCAGGGCTTTAATTGCATCTGCTGGTGTGATATTACAGCAACTCAATGCAGCCTGTGGACAGACATGTACACTGTGGTATGTCTGTGAAGTGTAATGACACTTACTGTATGACTAATTCTACTTTTGTCACTGCCCAGACGCCTGTAAAACTTGAAGTCATGCACAGATATTAGTCATTTTATATTTATACACTCTTTACAGTCCTATAATAAATTATTTTCTTCAGCATCCATTTCTAAAAATGAAAGATGTGTTACACAAAGAAGGCAAGGCTGACATTTTCTATGAAAAGAGTGTTGAAACAGATTAGTTTAATCTTGCAAATGTCAGATGTTCATTATCAAACCTCATTCTGGCAGAATTGGTGTTGATCACCCAACATCTTGTTTAGGATTAGGGAGCTAATCAGTCGGAAACAGTCATCAAAAAAGTAATTGTTTACTTGTTGTCGGCCACGGAAAGTAAAAGAGAATCCAGTTGCTGCCTGACACTAATACTATTACCCAAGTAAAAGACTCATCATTTAAAGGCAGTTGGATTTGTCATCACAAATCGAGAGGGAAATGGTGGAAAATGGAAATATAACTAAAATAACTTGCAAAACACTGGTAAATTCATTGGTGGTTTTACACTGAAATGGGCTTTAAATTGCTGCCAGATTATGTGTTATTTGATAAAAGAAGTATAATTTTGTTCATTTTTATGGTGCACAGCAGGAAACACCTAAAAAGCCATGCTGATAATCACTAGAGCATTAATCTCCAGACTGGTGCCTGTCTTGAAACCAAAAATATGTCTTTATCCATCTCTAAGTGAAATGTAAGACAGTGACCTATCTTTACAACAAAGAGGACATGCCAGTGGACAGTGGTTACCATAGTTGCTCACAGGAGTGTGATATGGGAATACTGAATGGCAGACCACTCAAGTGCACCACAAGACCTTAGCTGCGGTTTTGTTTGTATACTGTTCAAGTATATGAATAATGGACAAGAGGAGGAGAAAATGTTTGTGTTTGTGAATATTTTGTCTCGATTATTTAAGACAACCAAATGGGGCTGATGTAACGACCGCATGACTCCACTCCACTGCATGACTAGTCCACAAATTTTAAGGGTTGAGGTCTGGGCTTTGAGAAGGTCCTTCCAAAAGTTTAATGTTAGCCTGCTTTATCTGTTCCAAACCAGTTTTGATGTGTCTTTTAGATCATTGTTCTGTTAGTTGTGTCCACATTGGGTCCAAGTTTGAACAGTCTAGTAACAGTCTGGGTCTTATTCCAGACCTTGGCAAAGTGATGGCATATCTATTGTGTACTTGCATACAGTTGTTTGAATTGATGATCTTGGAATCTGCAGTCATTTAAAATTGGCACCAAGAGACATTCCCAGTTTGCTTAAATCTACAATTCTCCTTCTTCCTTGAACTTTCCCATTGTTCTGAGTATTGGTCAGTCCAGTGATTGATGTCAAACAAAGGAAGGAAATAAGAAATGCTACATTGTCAGATTATTGTCTGTTGGCATTTGCAGTTTGCAAATTGAATTGCAATTCAATTTGTCGTGTTTAATTTTTTGTCTTTTGCACAGCATATTGCCATCTGACATGGATATTGCAGTTGTTGTGACATATTTTCCTATATTTAGTTACATTTCTGGACAAGTGCATGTCAAGCTATGATGGATTAGCACAGAATCTTATATATCTGAGAATAATCAGCCTGTCACAGCCTGTCAAATACAGATGACTCTAGTTGATGGGTGCATCTCTAATTTTCAATAGTCAGACAGTATAACAGCATTTACCTCATTTTATTAGTTAGAAATACATATTTATTCAAAGGTTGCAAAACCAGTGGGTTTTTTGTTTTTGTTTTCTTTGTTGTTGGGGTTTTTTTTCCCTTGGAATAACACTATTTTATCGTTGGCCATTATACATGTATATATGCAGAGTATTTGCATTCTAGGTCACACACTAATCACAAAATAATAATTCAAGTTTTATGCTGCATATATTTTCTGAATTTCATGCAAACTCAAATTGATTATTAATTAAAATAATTATTGAAACTAAAGTCTTGTGGCTCTGACTAAAACATCTTTGGGTGGCACCAACAATTTCTCTATGCAGGAAACACCCTGGCTTTTACTGCATGCACTTCAACACCCACGCAAAGCCAGAACAACACAGTTACACATGCACATGCAGACAAAATGGTAATGCACGCTTGTGCTTGCATGTAACTCTATAAATGCATATATCCACATAGACGCATAGATCCATTCATGCCATGAACCCTGCATGTGCAAAAACTCCAACAGATGCCAAAAACACTTAGACAAACACGTGCCCAGTAGTGCCATTCTGAGGTGAGACAACAGCTGAAAGTCACTGTGTGTATTCCAGCTTCACTGCTGCAAGCCTCACTGCTTCCATAGCACCGATAGGCTTAATATCCTCTTTTTTTCACTGTAACAAAAGTTTCTGTCAAAACACACACACACACACACACACACACACACACACACACACACAGGCAGTGGTTGCGATGATTCATTTTATCTGCTATGGCACAGTATGGGGTGAGTGTTAGAAACCTCCAAGCTGTCTAGAATAATGTCTGCTTCTGCTAAATTCTACTGGGAGAGAGTAGGAAGAGCGTTTTAATAGAGCTTAGTGACAATAATCACGGAGCTATTTTACAAAAAGACATACTTAGGAAGGATTTATATTTTGTAACCAAAGGCTTTATTAATGGCTGATAAATAATGTATGTATTCACTTAATAAGCTATTAAAATACATAAATTATGGCCACGTTGTGATCCCATGTGTAAGTGAGGGATCCTTTTTTTATTTTTCATTGTTTCCTTTCATTCACTAAGATTTTTAAGGGAGACTTAATTATTCGCTGTTATGCTAAAATCCTCCATAAATACACATTTTCCACATGCAATCAAGGCTTCAGCTAACTAAGCAGTTCAAAAAATAGTGTCATTATTGTTTTCTGTTATAACTTTTAGTTCTTTTTGAAATAGGCCAATGCAGTGACTATGTAGGTGTGAATGTAATGGCAACATTGTGTTTTATAATTACTGTATATTTAGAAAGCATAATATAAGTACAATGTAAGTACACATTATGTACTGTGTTCTTAAGAAGCATAAAGTATACAGACTTGACATTTTTCCATTACATAGGCCGGAAAATGTCTTTTTGACAGTGATTCTGAGAGTGCTATGTGTAATAATGATGGTCATACAGTGCATACTGTAATAGCTAGAATTCGCCTTTCCTTCCTGCTTCCTCATCCTGAGCATGACTCATGTAATTTGCTGTTACATGACAGGACCTATTCACAGAGGATCCCAAAGTTCATCCACAAATAACTGCATGAACTGTGCTGTGCATGTGTCTGTTGATTAGTTTTTGTTATGTGAGCTGTGTGCGTTCAAAAAAGGTGTCTTTAAGATCTCTTATAGGGTATCTAACTGTGAATAAACCCCACAGGCTACAGAAGAGGGGTCCATCACCACACGCTCCCTGCGTGAAACCTGATACCCCATCTCTGTTGATGCATGTCAAGATAACGCTCACACACACAACACAGGGATGAGAGGAAAGTTCTCACTCATTCCACCCATGCTTTGCAGGAGTCCCAAGATAAGTGTGCTTTTGGAAGGAAGTGATTGTCACAATGTGTCAGAGGTGAAAGGGGACTCGGGGTTATCGTTAGGCTAGATCATTACCTGATCCCCTGTCCTCACCTCTCAGTCGACAGCTGGTTAGGCTTCATCTCGTGTCAACAGCAGATTTGTATCAGGTCCACTCACACTTCCTTGCTTTTACATTCTAGCTGCAGATAGTTTCAGTTTCATGCCTTAATGCAGAAATAAATTAAAGTTACAAAAATTAATAATTCTTAGGCAAACCACAGTAGAGGGAGTGAAACAAGCGTCAGGAATGTGATCGGAAACAGTGGGTTGTGAAGTAGAACATTCAGTTCCTGGTCATGTTGTGCCGCTCTTTAATGGAAAACCTTATGAAGAAATTCTATAAGGGTGTTTTTTGAAAAGACCCAGTGAAGATAACTTTCTCTGTATTAACAAAGGTGCCCTTGAATAGGAAAGTAACTGAAGTTCCACATGAGGATTGCGCATTAAGGAGTGGTGCACAAGGATTTGATGTCTCCTTTTGAAGTATCTTTACTAGCAAACTCTGTGCTCTGACTCTCTGAATCGAGCTAAGCTCATCTTAAGCACAGGCCTCTACTGTCTCTACTCTTCTTTCTCTTTTGTCCTGTGTTCGCTCAGGGGCCGCTCCTTTCTTTAGATTTCCACCGCCATGTATTGTCATGGAATATTAATAGTTCACAGGGGCTGTTCAGCTGCCAAGAATATTCTGTTATTTCTATTAAAATGAATTATGAGTAATGTTAGCTGCACTAATACACTTTTTTTTCCTTCATCGTTATTTTGTTGGACTATTATTTTTTTTTGTTTATGTTTCAATTATAAAATATTATAATTTATTGTATTGTCATTTATCTTTTTGCAGTATATTTATTTTTTGAGATATCTTCATTGGTTCATGTTTGGATTTTTTGTACCTTGTAGCTAGAGTATAAATTAGTGTAATAAGGACCATGATCTACTGTTTTTGGCTGCTGTCACATAGTCAAAATTTGGTTTTGAACTGATTGCAGTTTTATTGGCCAATTCCAGTTTTCTTACTAGGAACTAAAATTTACACAATACACAAACAACATTCTACTTTTTTAAATGCAATATATTATTTTCAAAATAAAATGAATTATTAAACTACAATTTGTAGATGGAAGTGATTTATGTAACAAAGCAAATGTCAGGTACTTTTTCCAGTGCGTTTACATAAATTTCTGCTTTGATCCTTTGCTCATACTGAGGCTCTTATCACATCCCTTAGGTTGCTGGCTTGTGACTCACTTTGAGCTCTGAATAGCTTTAGTTTTAGCCACTTTTCCTTTGTAGTTTCTTTAAAATGCACAGGGGATGATCAGGTACGTGGTTTGTGGCTGTAAGCGTGTGTGTGTGATTTACCTGCACCATTTTGTGCATGTTGTGCACCCACAAAATGGACCAGTTCATAACTGTCCATATTGGAGGCTAACTGGTCGAAAATCGTCCCGTGTTGGTCCCTGGTCAATCGATCGGTGCACTTCTTTTTTTTTTTTACTTCATTGTAATGAACGACACATATCTGTTGCTATCACAACCCAACATTCTAAAAAAACACTTTTTTGGCATATTGTGTCATAGTCTTTTTGTAATCCCAAACCAAAATAACACTTACAAATGTCAGACTTTTTATGTGCTGTTTTTTATATATTTCCATGCAGCTATTGATACTTTCTGTCACTTTTCCATTCATATTTGTAGAACTATTAATTCATCACCTTTAGCCTAATGTTTGAATGTTACAGCAGTATGCTGGAGCCAGCAGGTGGCACAGAACATATAATCATGCATATCAGTTCAGTGCAGAATCTGACACCCTCAAGCAGACACAGACCCCCACTGTACTGGATGTATCATTGGAATGCCCTCCACAACATGTTATGTAACACCCGCAGAGAGAAAAAAAAGTGTAATCCAGTTAGAGCATTTTTTTTTGTTTTGTGCATTGTTCTGCAGGAAATCATGTCTTACATTAAAAAGTCTTTGATTTTAAATGGCCCTCGTCTGTTTTAAGCTTTCTTGTCCTTAAAGTGTCTCTCCAGTGTCTAAAGAGAGGCTCGTCAGTGGGGTTTCCTAGAGCAGCACGGTTGTACACGCAACTGGTGTACCTCCCTGCAAAGGGTCACATGTGTGTGTTGTAAGGGAGGGTGTATATATTCTATTTCCAGAACTAGTCCTGAGCCACTTTAATCTCCCTGCCTTGTCTCCATCACCATGGGCAGAAGGAAAAGAAAAGCCCCCCCGTGCCTGCCCACCCCACTGTTGGGGAGCAGTGTTGCTGAGATTGAGTTGCAGGTTCACTGAAAATAGATTGTAAGAGGGAAGAATCTTTTCTGTCAGGGAGATAGAGGGTTTGATAGAAACAGTCTCAGTCAGGAAGACAGCTCTGTTAGTGCTGCACTCCAGGGGAAAGGACTAGACTCAAGCGTTTAACTGAGGTAAGACCTCATGATGTGGGTTTGTGCGTGCATGCGGATAAACTTGCATAGATGTGGGTGTATTCACGTGCTGCCAAAGTGATGCAGGTATATCCCTGTACCCTCTTTGTCCTGCAAACTTGAGGCTATATCCAAACTAATGTGTTTTCTATTTAATTTTTTTTTCCGCAGTTACCACTAGCATCAACACTAGTTCCTTATTTTAGGACCCCTTAAACCATGGTGTTCCTCAGACTGTGTGACAGGCCCCCTGGTGGGGCATTGAACCACAATGGGGGGTTGGGTTTTTGGCTTGCCTGGATAACCAGGGGAACAATATGAAAAGAAGTTCATCTGAATGAATATCATTTAATGATGGAAAACAGACAGGATGTTTTTCTTTTAAATGCAGTTTTGAAGATATTTATTTTAGTAAGATTCAACATGGATTGGCGGGGCTGGGGTTGCAAACTTTTTTTTTTTGGTATCTGAAAGCTTGATAAGCTCTGCTATAAGCAGAGATACAATGAACCCTGACATTGTTTTAGCTTGAAAACCAGATGATACCAACTTTTTCTGGCTAATTGCATCTTGTAAGCCACTACATATCCTTCACTGATTCGTCACGCTCCTATCACGTGGCCTTATACTGAAAGAAAACAACGACATCAGCTTTGACTCCCAGGAGTTAATTCAGATATTGAATTGCATGCATTGCTGACCTTTAGTGTCCAGTGAAATTCTGTATTGTATTGTGTTTTTCCGCATTTCCTTTTTAACCTTTATTTGATATCTAAAGTACAATAGGAAGCTGTGCAGGATGGTAACTTTTTTTTCAAACTGAGGCTGTCTGTGTATGCCTCTGTGTGTGTGTGTGTATGGG